>JAIPRN010000389.1:0-89005 GCA_025469175.1 Geopemphigus sp. TES_GeoC_2020 | reverse complement strand
GGTCTTACTTAAATTAAAATCGGTTTGGTTTGGTCTATTAATTGTTTAAAAAATGAAATGGTCTGGTCCGGTCTACTCAACATGTTAAACAACAGCAATCGGTTTGGTCCGGTTCACATTGTCAAATCATAATTAAGTCTGGTCTAGTTTCGGTCTAAACAATAATCATCTAGTCCGGTCCAGTCCACAAAATCTTGGACCGTGCAGAGCACTAGTTCCAACTTCACTAATAATAATGATACTTGGAGTCTGGCTTCCATTGGAAAATGTGCATGGCAAACGATTAAATATCGAATAGCTTAGGTACGCAAATGTCACCGACTTAGACTTCATGACCAACGTAACGTATGGAATTAAAAAAACACCGAATGGATCAGTGCACGTGTTCTGTTCACAATTCCTACCTTCCGATAGCAAAAATACAGCTAAAAAATAATGTTGCCGATAGTATACAATTATATATTTATGATGTGACCTATACAATAACATGCTCGGAAAGACAATTACAATTTATTTACAACGCGTATGTCAAAATTTGCGGTATACTTTACATTTTAAAGAGAATTGATGAAGGCTCAGTATCTCTTACATCTAACTTATATATTTAAAATGAAATATAAAGATCGCGACGGGATAATAAAAATAAATAATTTTTCGAGAAAGGTTTTTATATTATTAAGCCAAAATTTACTGTAACCTAACTCCAAATAAAAAGTACTTTTATTCATCGACAGCCTCCCAATTTCTCCTAGGGATTACGAAAGGTTATTTTATATTATAGGTTATATTCTATTAACAAATGAGAAATGATATAAACTTCGTCGAAATATAAGCAGCGATAATTTCTCTAATTGTATTGATTAATTTGCCTTATATACTGAAATCAGGGATATTACGGACGTATTCATTCAATTACGATTATTATGCGAATGACATTATTTTGTCGCCATCAATTATTTATGCTTAGCGAACGCAATATTAAATTTATTTACTCGAATAGTCACAAAAATGTATATATCGAAATTTTATGGCATATATTATAAAAAATATTTGATTCTATTTTACACGCACTAATATTATAAACCATACTTACAACCATTTTGAATATTATTTTATATAAATTGCATTTGAAACATGTTTGGATAGAAACTTTCTCGAAAATGTCGTGAAAAATTGCGCTTAACTAATGTAATATGTATTTAAAAATACGCATCAACACTTTCGACAAACGTTCTTAACTATTTAATAATTAACGTAAATGTTCGTTTCTGTACATAACTTTTCACCATGCATTTACAAAACGAAAAAATTCCACTTAAAAATAAATCCTACAGTTTCGTCATTTTACGTCAAAACTTAGTAAACATTAATGGCGTTCGTTCAATAATATGTTAACGTGACATACGTATTGTACAACGAGAGTACTGGAAACAATTATTTACTTATAGCGTGAATAACGAGTCGTCTTACACAGAATCGAATGAAGTGAATATCCGAATTAAAGGAATCCTATGTGAACGCGTATAATCCCATGTGGGCTATCGATTATAGTTCAACCACAATTGAGCGAAGGGAAAAATTTATAGTCTAGACGAATTACAATTCAAAACCAGAGTTTATTTTGAAGATTAAGACATAGTTTCACTTTGTGACATAGTTGGACACGATAAAAATATATGCCTGCTACATACTACATTAAGTTCGAGTACCTATAAATATGATTACAAAATTATTTTCGATTTTGAGTGAAACTTGAAAAACTTGATGAGTGCAACAACGGAGTTTGCTTCATTTTTCAGATCCGCGATTACAATTTATGGGCCGACATTCTAAAATCTAGTATAGTTATTTAGTTGGATGTAATAAGGGAATATAACTAATGCACCATTTGAAATAATAGGTCATTCGTTAAATCGATATTTTTAATAGGATGTCACTTGTTAATGTATATTAAAACAATTATTCACTGAATACAGCGTTATTGAATTGGATTAATTTTCGAAGTGACTCACGGCGTATATTATTTATTTTTTTAACGTCTGAAATTCGTTTAAAAAAAACAAACGCGTTAAGTGCGATAAAGATTTTACATATTAAAAGTGATAATTACGCAAAAAAATAGGTAACGAAATATATTGCGTATATTCAGTGTATCGCATTCTAATTTAAATTGGATTCGTTATCATTAAGTATTAAAATTTTAGCAATTATCTCGCGAGTAACACTTATAATACTCGCAAAATACGTTTAGTAAAATGGCAACGTGATGACGCAATTCCGACGAATCCATTTGTGTAAAATAATCGTTAATGGTATCAAATTCGATATATTTAATAATTAGTAATACGAGGTGGATGAGTGTGCAGTCATTGTCATTGTCTACATTGTCTTTTGACTCTGAACTTTTATATATATTTATGTTTATTTATTTATTAATATAACGACAAATTGTGTACATCGTTCTACGAACAACCGAAGGTTTTTATAGAAATTCGTTAATAATTTAAAAAGTATTAAATTGATAATTTGTCGATGATATTCGGTAGAAAGTAGTTAACTAGAGTTTTTCGACAATTATTTCACTCCGAGTTTCCTATTTATTTTTTATTCCGAGTTTTGTTGATCTCTAAACTCCATTACTAATAAGAAACGTTATTTACAATATTCGCAAACGTAACGGGGAATAAATGGTCAATATTTAATTTACAGGACTGTAAAGAGTTCAACGAATTTATATTCCGTATTCTAATCGAATACTATAATATTTTTATTAAGTTCATTCGTTCGAATTCTATGGTATAATGCCTAAGACATCACTAAAGTAGGTTTAAATAAAATATCTGGGAAACGAGGACTGAGCGATTACTGATAAACAGTTCATGAGTTATAAATCTACTTTTTTCTCACGGTATACGTTCCGATGTTCCAAATTATTTCGCGTTACTTTCAATACTATCGTTTTAAATTTCGTTTCACTTAATTTTCGATTCTATTTATTATAATCATAAAATTATAATACGGTAATACGAAAAAAATCGATTAAATAAATATATAATTAATTTAATTAGCGCACGAATAAAGCCATCTAATATGAAAAAAAAATTCCATTTAGAATTATTCTGATTGAAGTCACGTAAAATATATTAATCACCAGAATTTACCCTTTAATCTTGTTTTCAAGAATTTACGCGCGAAATCTGTGTACACATAAATAACTAAAATGACTTGTCAACCTTTTTTCAACCGCGACATGCATTTCAAAGTAATCGATATGTTCTCTAGAGATTTATTTCGTTATAAAAGTTATAAGACAATGTTTAATGTAGCTGTTGTTCCGAGCTCAACCTACGCAAATATATTTTTAAATGATTTTGTTTTAATAAACATTTAACAACACTTTAAAATAAATTATTGCTTCAAGTTGAAGCTTTTGCTGGTAATTCAATTAAACGTCTACTCGACTTGAATGTTAAACATTTTACTAACATCAATAATCGTAATTTAAAAAATTATAACACATTTTCATTTTGAAAAAGGTGCAATACGCAGTTTATTTTTAATTAACGATCAATAACGACACAATATTTAAACCTTCTTTGAATTAATTTTTAGCGCTGAACGTTTTCAACTAGTCGTTATGCAAAACGTTAACGTTTGTTTTAGTTAAGCGTTTCAAAAGAAAGAGACGATATTTTACACTCCGTGATTCGGTTTTGTAAAATATTTACTCGGTTGAAATGCCACGTGATGTAATATTTGGAAAAAGACGAAAACTAAAATCAACGAAGTACAAGATAACCAAGTGGTGTCAGTAGCGAGAGAGTAATAATTTATCGGCGAATATAAAAGGAACCCGAAATGTCCAAAGTCGTGATTCAAACTTTTTTCACTAAAAAGAATTCGTTTGTTTCAACACACGACTAGCGATATAATGCACAATGTATTTCGAATACAAGATTTACAATGTACCGAGACGTTTTTGGCTACTAGTATGCGCGCGTTTGGACAATGACTTCAATTTTTCATCGCGTTCCGAGGGTGTCACCGGAAGACGCCCAGTCGTTAGGTTTGAATGCATATGGTGTACTGTGAATCGCGTGTTGAAACGTAACATATACATAACCCACCAGCGTTGGTAAATAATTCAAACGGTAAACATGCGAGAAAAACCGAATCGAATATATATTTTAAAAAAAACAACACCGATTCGTTTAATTAAACAAATAAATGAACGCGTTTGAACGTTTGCATTTCAAATTCGTTACAATGAATATGTTGTAACTGTCGTGGGGGTATTGAATATTTTGAAACGATGAAAAAGACGTACGTCAATTTCGGATATTTCCTTTCATTTTATTTTTTGAATACTCGACACGTACGTATTAAAATACGTATATGAATTTAAAGATCTGAACGAGTGTTCAGGACTTGATTAAAAAAACCACGTTTATTTTATTTTTATTTGCTCATTCAACTTATAGTATCACTCCTAAAGTGGTTCGTATAATTACATAATTTTATTGTAACATAAAGTCTACAATAAACTTTCGGTAGAAACGATTTTTTCAATATTGTTTAATTTTATCAATTTATATTTAAACGTTGCGTATATTTTATAATATTTATATTTCGAATACTAATGTTTACTTTAAATACATTTCGAAACATTTCGATAGAAAATCGTTAAATCATTTCAAATGGGAACCCATATAAATGGACAATAAACAAATAATCGTTATTTTAGCTATACAATTTTTTAAAATTTAACCAATATACAAACATGTGTTCATTAATGAAATGGTATAATCTCAGTTTACATTATCTATTTTGAATAAAAACAGTTAGGAAAAAAGTGCAGGCCAAATTAACCGAATTAAAACACAGACTTAATACGTAGACACATAAAAATCACGGAATTTATAATATTTGTAACCGTATCGATGAATTGCGGGTGGAATACACCGAGCCGTAATATGTACGCAGTGTATTTTATACGAATGTTCGGAAAACGGTATGTCTAACATGTAGTTTTCGTTTTAAATACACGCCAGTAAACGGCGAAAATCATTTTTTATACAATTTATCGGCAGTAATTAAATATCGTTTGTGTTAATCGTACGACTATTTTCTTTGCCGGAATACGTTTCTCTTTCTATCTATATTATCTCTATACTAGGCCGGTGGTCTTGAGTAGTTTACCGACGACGATGGTTCGCGAATCCCTGTCAAAGGTCACGGATTTGAAATAACGGGGCGCGTGACTTATAACCTTATCGGAGATCACACGCACCTGTCAACGTAACCGAATTAATCACCGAATTATATGCGCTAAACCTAGGCGAATTATCGTTGTAACGAGCGCCTTATTCGTTTCGATTAAATCATATTATTCGCTCTTCGCACGACCATAACCTTTAATTATTAAACAAGTTAATTACGCGGCGCGCATAGTCTTATAGCGGCGACGCATTAATTCGTGCTATATATGCTCCGCTGTATTGGTGATTTATTATAGCTGTTTATCGCACATAGTTATGTGTGTACAGTCAGTACACCAATCGATCCATTTCGAACGCAAGTGGTGAGTAAAATATAAACGTTTAACCAGGGCAACTCGGCTATTCTGTCGTTACGATCAATTCGTTTGTCTTCCACATACACATTAAGCGAATTCGTTTTCCTATGTTTTGGGAATTTTTCTTATTACCAAATTGGTCTATTGATACGTTTTTAAACGGTTTTCAATATACTCCTTTAACGTAAGCGCGCGTATTTGTTTATTCGTTCTTGTTTACGGGCCACCATGTCGAACTACGAACGTGTAAAAAAACTCGTAGATTAGAAAAATCGTTCAACGATTTCGTGTTAAATAGACACGATATTTGTAATTTTCGTGAAGTACCGTACATAATTAAGCGAAATGTTGAACTCTTAATTTACGTTAATATTGTTGTTCGTTGTTTCTTTTCCTACGACGATATATTGTATAACAAGTTCTATTAAGTCAACTTGGGCGAGTGTTCGTGTAATTAATGATTAAAAGATATTCCACGTTTAATCTCGTAAGGACAACGGCGGTAAAGCTTTTAAGTTACTAGAGGCAAAATCAAAAAATATCAAAAGTGTCCGTTATGTCACGGCAATTAAACTGAACTCTACGATCATCGTTTTAAACGTAAATTAACGATAATTTCGTATTCACAAGAATAAAGGGCAGCAAAGTTTATTATTGCATCGTTCGTGTAACGTATGCCTTATGTTATTGCATACTGAACAGATAATATGAAATTTTCATAAACCTAAAAACTTGACGAACAAACGGAGAAAATTAACGACAGAAATATAACGTTTTTGTACATTTTATATCGGCTTACGGTTTCATAGAAATATTAAAGTTTTTAATATTGCCGAAAAGCATCAGTTCCGTAATAACTTCGTTATGTTTTTTCTTACCCAGAGTTATTTAGGTCAATGTTTTTATAACAGGTACGCAAACTAGTTAAACGTGAAATTACACATTTTGCGTGGCTTTCTTGCAAAATGATTAAAATATGAAAAAATAACACGGATAAAACATTATTATAATATTATCTATGCGGTTTCATTTTAAAACCTAAGTAAATTTTACGCCAGCAACGAAAGTGATTTAAGGTATCGCTCATATGTCGCGGTCAATTGATTCTAAATCAATCCTGCGAACAATAAACAAAATATAGTACTCCGAATAAAAAATAAGAAAAGATTTAAAACTATTATAAACACGAGATAAGTGATTTCTCACTCAAATATGGAATAGAAATTGGCTTAGGCTTATATAAAATATCAACAGTTGAAAAACAAACAAATCGATATTTGATCGTATATAGTATAGTCAAAAGTTATATAGGATTATCTGACGACTATAAAAATAAAATTAACGAAATTTGGAACCTTCGTAGATTTTATCATTTTTATCAATCTAAAAACATATTTCTAAAAAAATATTTTTACTAATAACTACGTTAAACGTCATTAACGTCCGATTACTTTTTTTGCGTTCGTTAAGTGTAAATCGTATTTAGTGATTGGGCCAAGTAGTATATAACGTACACACTATATATGTAGGCCCCAGAAATATTTATAAATATTTTAGGAATGTGTCACGTACTTTATAATATTATGATAAAATAATAATTCCTTAACAAAAATCTAGAAAACCATTATTAAATTTTTTATGAGTATAAAATACTTAACATTTGAAAAATGATTTTAACACAATAGTTAACCGAACGATATCATTTTTCGAATGAGATCATTTATCATTTGCTTTCAAATTTATAATAATATTAAAAATACAACACTAGGGTTCTCCCGTTCTCGCGCACCATCAAAAACAGTGGCCTATGCCGAAAGTGCAATAACAACGCTTTACACCTCGTTCTTTATTATTTCGAGTATTATATAGGGGATGTTGGACTTTAATAAAATGTCTATTGAAATATATACGTTCAAAATATAAATTTAAACTTATTATTTTCAATTTTTTGACAGTACGTTCCTTTTAAAACGCTAAATTGCGTCCTTTGTTCGAGTGAAAAATTAAACATTATCGTTAAATGTCATATTTTAATAAATACATTTGGTAATACTTCATTTTTACTCTAACGTGTATTGAAGAGCACAAATATGTAATTATTTCTATAATTTTCAACATTTCAATTATTTCTTTTTACTTAAGGTATTTTCAAAATTGCGATAGTAGTATCTAATCATTTTGGCATACATATTTCGTAAATATTACACGTATAAATTGAATAAATTAAACCCTATCAATTGAAAAAAAATGACGTTCGTTTTATTTATGAGTGCAACGTGGAAAAATGCAAATTTCGATATTGATAAATTAATTTTTAAACGGCTTTATTTGAAAATAAGTTTTTGTTTAATTTTCTATTTGAATTTCAAAAATCTAACTAAACAAACGTCGTAGTAATAAACATATTTAAAAGTAACGAAACGTAAAGTGATAAACATCATGTTTTAAAATTGGCTTAACCATTTGTGTGAACTGTTTTTAAAATTATTTTATTATATGATAACATACTTTATGCTTTTGATTTATTATAATTTAAACCTTTAGACTTAATCCAACATTTGGTTTCTAATTGATTGGCGTTAAATATCAAAACTCTTATATGTTTTATTTTAAAAATGTAATCTTATAGACTTAATTAAACGTAACGCCAGTCAACGTATTTTCTATGTTCTTAATTTACTTGTCTCCAAGACTAATGTTTATGACAATCCGATCAGTAATTGTATTTTTTGAGAGCCAGTTAGGCGACTCAAGCATTGGTTTGTATCCAAGAAAACGTCTACGTGTCTATTTCAACTCGTGAGTATTTCAGCTTAGTAAGTCAGTTGGCTTCGAGTTAACCAAAGACTGAAAACACGCAATGCCAAATATTTATGCGTTTAACACAAGTAAAGTAAAAAAGAAACTAGATGTCAAAAGTTAGAAACAGTTTAAAGACGATTGTTGTATTAATGAATCTTACGTAACATTCTTTTTAACAAAAATCGTAGCCGTGTACTGATTCTACAAAAAAAAAAGATTTATTTTTCGTGGATGACATTTAAGTTATAATACCATCATCGTTGTAAAATGTGTATTAATAAAACACGTGTTACTATTATTGATAAACAATTAGTATTCAAATTATTATTAAATTATTTAATCAAACTAAATTGTTTACATACGATTCCTAATAATTGAAATATTTTTTCCATAAAAATGATATAACCGAGCGACTTTGAGTACAGATTCAAGCAGCAATACGCCGCCAAAACGTGTATATTCTTAAGTCGATTAAATTAAATAAAGTATTGAAAGAAACTTGTTTTTATCACTACGTTAATTTTTAAAACGAGAATAACTATTTTTCCTTACGTGAAACGAATAATTTAGGAATTATATACACTCCCGCGTTAATAAAATATTATTTTGAATGCCTAAAATAACGTAAAATAAATTCACTTAAATAGAGAGACCTCTAGAGGAATATTGAAACACAACAACAATGATTTAAGGTATTGTCAGCTTTATGAAATGTCGAATAATATTTCGAAACAAAGTCATGATTCTACAGAAAAGTTCAGGATCCATGAAAGTCAACACAATGTTTAAATTGTTTTCCGTTGTACAATGTTCAAACATCAAGAAAAATTGTAATACCATTCTCTCGTTATGACGAAATTTCTATTTAAGGGAATAATGTTTGTTCGTAAATAACTTATGTTCAATATTCGTCTCATTGTAAATTATTCTTATTAAACGCCGACTCAACATTTATATTACGTAAAATTTTATAGTTGGTATATGTTTGAAGAATTTATATGAAATTTGGAAATACGTTTATAAAAACAGTATTTAAAATTATAACCGATGTTGTACCGTTGTTATACGAAATTCAATAAAATTTATACTTAAATAATATCGACGCGAAAAATCGAAAACCATAAACAATACTGTATAATTAATACAGTATTGTAGTTTAATATTTTTCAATAGATGTGATCAACTTCAAAATCATAGAGTAAATGATTATCCCTATAATTTAATTAGAAAATGCGTGTATTTAGTTCGGTTATATATTTCTTTTCAAAATGTCTATTTTATGTTCTTAATTTAATTTCACGATATTCATATATTTCAAAACAAAATATAATATTATATTGTATAATTCTGTTTACTCGTCCAATTATAATATTAATTTTAAAATAATTTAATTATTTTAAATTAAAAACGAATCGTTATATTGCAAAATATAGTAATTTAAATTTATTAAATCTGTATATTTTAGTTTAATATTGATATTGAAACAGAGTAAAGTAAATTATTACACTGTCAATTGCTTCAACTATTTATATGTACAAGAAATATATCGCCGTATACTGATATGATTTTTTAAAGTGTTCGTTCATTTTTTTTATTTAGTATGAGACGGTGAGGAATATTCATAGCATCCCACATTTTATCCTTATAAATATAAAATTGCAAGCAGATGGTATACGGGAAAAGTCATTTTTCGAATTTCTTCATAGTAGACACTTCAAAGCGTAACGAAATAATTCCGAGAACTGAAAATAATCGGAGAATTTAAAAGCAAAATAGATTTTACAAAATGAGTTTTTATTTTGTTTTAATTGAGTGTTTCAAAAAATAATAACTTTTAAACTCTAATGTAAACACATTTTTCATATATTCCGACATGATATATATTTCAAACAAAGTTTTATAATTTTTTTTAAATATAACATTTTTCCATTATGATATTTACGAGTATTGTTTAATAAAATTTGAAATGTTTGAATCTATTTTATGATATTTATCATTAATTAATTTTATAATGTCAATAAATTATATAGGAATTTGCGTTCTAAGTCATACATCGATGATATCATATCATTTTGAATTTTTACAAACCATGTTAATTTTGTTAAGAATAAACTGAATTTTTCCTCCGGAAATGTACAATATGTAAATCGAATAGAATATATTTTGTACGAAAATTTGAAAATTCGAACTTACAATTTATTTAATAAGTACTTAAAAATCGTGCGAAAATTATATTTATAATCGGAACTTTACTCACAATTAGTTTTTAAGTGAACCGATCTCAGCGGTTACGTTAAAAAAACCACAATTGTATGAAACGAGAGGAGAATCTAACCACGCATAATTCGGTGTTCTAATTTTGAAATTTGTTCAGAATAACATATAGTTGAATAACAGTTGGGTCCATTGATCATGTACAACAATTTCAATGGTAGGTACGAAAATTCTCAGTTATAATAAATATACAGGTTCCATGTCAATTATGGGGTACAATAAAATATTTGATATTTCCATAAATAAAAATGGTATAAAAAATAATTTGAAAATTGCGCGGTAAATAATATTCTTTAGTGCTTTTTCCACATGTTTTGTTAGGGGGGTTTTTTTTGTTCAACCTCGATATACCTTTTTTTCTAAGGTAGTTCTCGCATTGAACGTTTCTATTCACTTGTACTTCCGGCAATATGCGCACGCATTCGCTTTAACCATTGAAATGTCGTCGATTCTTTGACTTTCGGTACATTTTAATAAAAACTTACATTTCGCTAAAAATACTCGGAATTTCCTCGAGAAAAAACTTTGGTCGACCAAGAATTACCACTCGGTTATACGCCACTTACGATCTATTGACGGTATTCCAAAACCAATTATCGTAAACAGATAGAAAACTGAAACGTAGATACACGTTTTTAAGTAAAAAGCTTACGTTATCCGTACGACGTACGAATAAATTTAAACGGTGCTATTGTCGTAGGAGAAACGTGCACAACCCCTGTGCATGTGTTGTGTTTATTACGTGTTTTAGGTGGCACGTACGGCGTGGCATATGGCGCGCCGGAGCGATCAAACCGGCAAAGACGGCGGACAAGAAAACGAAAAATAGATAAAAACGACCATTATAATCGGAGTTTTAGTGGTAAGTTTTGCCCGGTCTAGGGTCGAACATTTTCCGAGTGTTACGCAATATGCGACTAACGCTCGTACGTTATGGAACAATTAATGAGTGTGACGGCCGTAGTTACGACGATGTGGTGGTGTTGTGGGGTGTGGGGTAGACTACAGCGCGGTCGATGTACGCGTATCGATGTAGAAGTTGGCGGCGGCGGCGTGTTGCGTGGTGTGTTCACCTATTTCGTTGCACTACGCGTGACGCCGTCGTCGAACGAAATACGGGCGGACGTGTCGCGTGAAATGATCGCCAATCGCAAGACGACAAGTATATTATGAAAATTCGTTGACGAATCCCTCCCTTTTTCCTCACCAAGGTGGTGGCAGAGACGGCGTTCATTTCGTCGATAAATCGACAAGCGCCCAAACGTCGTTTATACGTAAACAGTAACGCGGAGTAACAGATTGTGTGGCATGTGATGATTTATCTTTGGTAATGATACGAAAAATCGGCTAACGCGTTAATGTCGTACCTAAACCGTGACTCGGTCGCGACTCCTGTTTCGTTATCGTAATTCTTTGTTTTACTTCGTTTATACATTACGGTCATACGAGTATCGTGCATGTATAGTCCGTCCGCGGCGAGCCTAATAAACGAAACGGCGGAAATTAAGTACGAACTTCCTAACAGGCTATTGATTCGTTCGCATACTTTCCAATAATGGCTCTGCGTGTAATTGGCAAAACATGTGTATATTGCGTACGCCCGCGAAACGTGTGTACGGGTCGGCGCGATTCAGCCGCGTATATTTCGTAGCGTTCCCCCGAGTTCGATTTCGAAACCAATTTCGTTTCTCGTACGATTTATTTACGGCGCGCGCATTCGGGATTCAACTTCACAGTTTTACGTTAACGACAAGCAAATCTGTAATAGTCGGGCGACTTTAAGACGATACGTTACGTCGGCGCGTAACTCGTAATTAACATCGAAATGTGTCGGATACGCTTATTTATGTCTGTAGCGTTAAACGAATTAATCGAATTAAGATTGCGATAAACTACACTAAAGCAACTCGTTTATCATACTTTGTGTATAATTGTCAAAACCTAGTCGAACCTAATAGATAATAATATAGTATATGTCATATCGTTTTAAATAACGTGATCAAAAGCTTTCGATTCCGAAGGAATCATTTTCGATATACTCTCGTTCAGCGAAAATTATCATTTCGAGTTAATGGCGACCTACGAGTTTTGAACGAATTTTTATATAGTTAATCAGGATAATTACGTAATCGATTAAATTCTTCTTGTATAACGATAAAACGAATACCGAAATGTTCAGTATCTCATTGGATTTACCTTTGTTGTAACATAACGGATTTTTTTTTTGGATAATTAGAAACAACTTTTTATCGAATATTGATTCCGCGATAATACGTAAAATTTCGTTTCGTTTTTCGAACGCCTACTATGTACCATACCAGATTCTATATAAATTACCTTTATTTACGCATAAATTCTTCCTAAACATAATCGCGGTTAGTCTGCAGAATATTTCGTCGGTGAATACAATAGTTTGAATATCAAGGTAATTGGTGTTTGCGGGTTGCCCTTTCAAAAGCTCAAGTTAGACAACCCGTCTATTATGTGGTTTTCACACGCGTACTATTTTCAAGTTGTCATAGATATTTTTATTGTTTCGAAATGGACTTTGTGTTGTTTGTAACGACTCTAGTACCGATTCTTTTTTGTAATTAGTGCCCCAATTAGTCTACTGTTGCTATGGAGAATTCGACTAGTAGATAATATTTAATTGCCACGGTTTAGGGCCGTCGCGCGAAATAGTTTTTATTTCTCGCTATTATTAATATTCGACATTAGTTACTATTGGGTTAGTCGTATCGAAATTAGAAATTCGAATTTAGAGAGTTGGATGAGAGTTGTTAGCCAATTTCCCGAAAAACTTTGTTCAACACGGTATTTCGTTGTAACTTACAGTACGACTTCACAATTCAACTTTATTCAAGGCGAAAATTTCTAACGTTTAGATTTGGTATACGTGGCACGCCTAAAATGCACTGATCGTAATATCTCAGCATTTACACGTAATCATCATCGTAGTTAGGTACAAATATTATTAAATATTACCGTGAACATCGGGCTGTTCGCGGTAAACGATACATAACTGGACGAGCATTTTTCATCGACGATTTTCATGGGTAAACGTCGTTGATTGTAATTTCCGAATGAAATATCGGGAACGCGGGCCTTTCCCAGCCCCCCTGTCACGTTCGCTTAGCATTTTGCGTGCCCGACGGTAGGCCCGTAAATGTTCGTCGTTTTCGTCAATTTATTCAGATTAACCATCGTGGACTCGTATCGTGTTAGGGAAGTCTAATATTTGGACTACAAATATCGAGTTGTCTACACCAATGACACAAAGATCTTCTCTCACCGACAGACGCGCGGACCCATCGGCGTTGATATAGCGAAGCCTGGCGGTAAACAGCCACGGCGCGATCGCCGTACGCCGCTCGCTGAGGGGTTGGGATATCCGCGCTGGTCTTCTAATGCCGTAGTGTGATTTTTCGCCGGGTCCGCGGCAGTCAGTAACGCTTTCCGTCGTCGTCACTAATCGCGCGTGTGTTTGCCGTTTCATTTACACACGTACCACACTCATAACACACGAATACACACATGCACGTACACGCACACAAGTATATATATATATATTTATACAACATATTGTCGTCCGTGTGTACCGGCAGTTTTTAACATTTCGACAGAGTTAAGTGTTATTCATTCTAACGTTTATATCGGGTATCGATTGCGTTCCGTTTTACGAAATCGACCATACACAGTACGCTTATCAAGAATTCGGATTATGTGTGCGCGTGTTCAATTATTGGCCTGAGGAGTGAAACTAGTCCCGATTTTTGAAATTTATTCGTAAGTATTTTTATATTATCGACGGCGGATCGGGGCGCCTTTAAGGTTTTCGTGTTCCGAAATTTATAATCGTTTATTATCGCCGTCGCCAAGGGCCGAAAACGTAAACGTATTTATTAAACAATTAGCCGAGTGGTGTTAAACTTTGATAGGAACCCGGAGACGTTATTATTTCTAATAAATCGAATATTTCCAAATTACGGGATTCGTCGCCTCGTTGTCCGGTTGACTGTCCGTACAGGTCAACCACAGCGATTAACTATTATGAATAACGACAAAATTATTGTGAATCTACGAACAGTACGATAACCGAAATCGAATTTCAAGGAAAAAAAACCTCCTAACATTATTGTCAGTTAATATGCGTGTCCACATTGAATATTACGATTTATACGTCGTTCATGTATTGTATCCGTATTAATAAAATTATTTTTAGTTTTATCAGTATTTTTGAAAATGACGATTCGTCTAATAATTGTAACGCATTTGGACTTAAATAAATACTAATTATCTAACGTAGGTACAACATTGCAGCATTACGTCGTATTTAATATCGTGCGTTTAATTCGATTATATTTTTAACACTAACGCGACGTTTGAAAAAAGAACGAAAATTCCGTAACGAAATACACGTTCCAATTCGTGTTGCTGGATGTACATAAATAAACATATTACTAAACACACATCTTTGGCGTGAACAATTATTCCGTTTATTTATTATAGTATAGGCCGCGTACGGTATTTTTATATATATGATTATCGGAAAAAGAATTTTAACAGAAAACTTGAAATCAATGTTGACAACCGTTAAAATAATTACATTTTTAGATGAAAGTTATTGCTTTTACAATAATGTGTTTATATTCGCGGAAAAACATTTTTGGGTCAAGAAAGTACTAAAAAAATTGCATAAAGTCCCTTTTGCCAATTGGATATTGAACACAGGTGTTACCGAAAAACGCTAGTTCTATAAATTCTCGGAGGTTACAAAAAGGAACGAATTGAAATATAAAAATACTAAAATTGTTTATATTTCGGTTTGAACATACGCGCTATTTACATGACGTACGACGTACGACGTTTATTAAAATCGAAAATTGATCTCCATACACAAGGAAATGAAACGTGTGATATTGTTCGAATATGTCTACCATTATACAATTAAATTTTTTTTAATTAATGTAAGTATATTGGTTTATAAGTAACACGATTTAACTATAACAATTTTTTATAAAGTGATATATTTATGTTGTTGAACAACGAGTAAGTCAATATGAATACTCGTTTCACTTCGTTAATCTTGGCGAAAAAGGTAGTATTGGGTTATCTTTTTGAAATTTGAAAGCAATATATATCGTCAAATTTAAATAACGGTACCGAACGGAATTCAATTACATATAGTGTTTTCGAATTGAAACGAAATAAAACAAAATACCGTATAATGATTTTCAAAAATATTTGAATATGCTCAAAACAAAATTATTCGTCTAATATTTCGATTTTAAAGTTTTCAAAATTTAAGTCGAAATCTAATTCTCTAATATTATTATAAATACATGGAAGTTTAAAGTCCAAAATTGCTTTTCTGTAACCCGAAACAACGAAAACATATGAACATAACTATATGAATTATCTATACTATATAATACGTATTAAAATAAATGATATACGTGAATTTTGTAACGTCAACTATAAATGTTATTTCTGGAGTTCTACCAAATAAACGAAATATTATGTTTTTGTAAAATCTGTAGCACCGTAAATTTCAAAGGATTACGAATTTTTTTTAGTGGTTTTTGAACGTTAAACAAGATTGTTTACACTCAATGCTCAAAATTTGAATGGCACAGAAACTCTAATATTATTGTTACAATATTTATGGACTATAAATATTGTATATTTTAATTAATCATTTATAAATACGTACATAGTAATAAACTATTGTATAAATACCTGTACGCATAAATAGTTTCGGGAAAGTTTAAGTAACTTTTGTGTTTGATTGATTAAATTACATCAAGGGAGAAGTATTATTGAATTTAATGTAAACTTCGTGAAATAATAAATATAAATAATACTGATAATTATTCTTACCATTTTCACCTCCCAAGTGGAGCTGGATCGAGAATAAATAGTGTATCTTTCACTTTGGCATTTATAAATAAGAATTACAAATACATATAAATGTTATAAAATTACGTTTACGAAAGTTGCAAAATAAAGTAGCATTATTTGGCCGAACGAATGGCAATAGTTTAAAACACACAAAAAAGGTTATATCTACGTAAAGATTATGTTGTTTCAAAACTAAAATAAAAGTTTATTTATTTTAAAGAAGAAACACCGGATCCATAATTGGTTTTTAATACGTTTTTATCCTATAAACGTTCTTTTTTTGAGTCATAATAGGTAGATAAAAAAAATGTTCATCAAAATCGTTTTCTTAATAATACCAAATCAAAGGAGTGTTACATTTGGTTAACAATTTCGCGTAAACGTTTCCTTAATAAGTTTCTAAGAAAATTCGAGGGGAAATGAATTGTCGTGACCGTACACCAAGCGATGTCTAAAATGTATTATTTTCAAAATTATAAACATTAATTACGCCAAGATTGTTTGGGGGGAGTGATTCTCAAATATAATTTATTACGAAACCGATTCATTAGGGTGTTTAATTGCTTTGCTGGAAACGAGCCGACAGCTAACCAAAAATCAATTTTGTAATAATTATTTTAACACGTCTTTTCACCGCGTAAAATTATAATATAAAATTGAAATATTAATAAGACAATATCTTCAAATTAACGCTGATAAATAAATAAATATATACATATATAATTAATGTAGATTACATAACTAATTAAAACGTTATTTACTCGTTTTATTTTTATTTAACGCTCTTAAAATTTGTAATATCTATTTTGGTTTTCAAATACGTTAATAATAATTATTTGTATACCGTCAACGCTATTAAATCGTAAGTATTTTTATGTTTATGTTTCCGATCTCGATTAGAAATTAACTTTTTTTACGTCACTATATCGCTTACGTAGCCAAGCTCGTATTATGAGAAAATGTTCGCTGGATTATATTTATGAAATTCCGTTTTTCGACCGACTAGTATTAAAAATCTATTTGATATCAAAGTATTATATAACACGCGAAACCTTATAATCGAATACGAATTAAAACTAGGCGCTTGTATATAGGATATTCTGCGTGATGCATAATATACGTATATAAGTGAAACGTCGTATGTGTAATGTTTATTAACGTGTCCACTCGTCCCATGGCAATAGCGACGTGGTATTATCGATTTGAATTAAACATTGGCATTTGAATAATATAATAGTCCCTTTGATATTACGAAACATAATGTTTTCAAGAACTAAAATAAAAATCTCGGCGGTAAAAAGGTATTGAATTCACTTGTCGTTTAATTAGGTTGAACGCAAAATGATTACGTATTATTCTACAAACAAAATATCTTGTTACTTTCGCCAATTTATCAAATTGGTATCGTTCGACGACTACGTCTCTATCTTGTCGATCATATTATCCGTACACAATTATTATTACATTGTTTGACGGTACGCGAAGAAAAGTTTTTATTCTGTGTTTCAAAACGATTACTTAGCCATGAAAAAAATACGTCTATGCCGGAGTATGTTCCGTACATAGCTTCTTTCACTCAGGACGTAGACGACAAAAAGCGACCAGTAAAACAACGAAATTAACACGGGCACGGTAAAATATGCCGGGATACGTTTTGTCATTTTACAAATACGAACGTTGATGGATTGCTGGAACTAAATTAGAAATGTTATTCAACGCATACGTAACGAAGAACCATTATGAAAGTGAGCGGCCCTTAAGAAAACAATATTGTCCGAGGAATAATTCGTATTTTTATCTACAAATTCGGTTAGATGTTAATAATAACATTATATATATATATCGTTTGAATAGTTATACGATTAAAAAATGAATTACTTTTGTATTGTATTCGCGTGTGTAATAAAATTCGTTTTCGAACGTTCAGTAAACAAACGATTTACTTTTACAAAAATCGGAAGTATATTCCTCGTTCGAGATTTCACTCAATAATTTGGTCGCGTTCAAGACGTTTAATTTTATTATCCACTTAACAATATATACTGTAATTAACGAAATACAGCGCGAACAATGAAACGCGTCTAAAATATAAGTGGATTACCATATTAATCAATAATACATATTACCACGTCGAAATTCGAAAACGTTTCCGACTAATAATGGAATTGATATTACGATCGTGACTGTTATTTGCGTTTGTCTTTGGTACCCGTCTAATACAAAAAATTATTGCAATAACGCCCGTAATATAGTCACGAAATTTCGTTATCAGTATATTTCGAATACATCGTGAATAAAACACGAAATTTCCCACAAATATCCCTTATGTGTAATTTTTTTTGATATATACGTATCGTAGGGTTGTTCTATGCGTGTTACGTACGCCAAGTAAATTCGGCATTTCGATATTTTATGACATTTTATGGAATTGAATCTCTGCGTATGGATATAATACGCGTTATTACAATTTACAGATAATCGATTAGACTACAGTTGATAAAAACGATATTATAGGACTACATTCACACGATCGACAACCATATTAGTTACATGTAACATAAATATCGATACGCTTAATTATTAAATACCATTACGTTACGATATTACATTTCAAATCGGTAAAAAGTTATTATTGAAGCGTACCCATATACGTAAACGTTATAATAAAACGGGTTTATTATTATTAAAATCGTTATTATTATTATTGTCATTGTGTTTTTCACAACGAGCGTTATATTTCTGACGTATAAAAGTGGAAAACATTAGTCTTTTCTCAGCTCATTAACAATTTCGCACCTATACTTCATAAAGAACAATACACCTGTCCCTTGAGCATTAAGACTACGGAATATATTTATACAGGAGCTGCAACTATGTCACCTGAACACTGATGGCTGATGGTGTTTAATATTTTACGAAAACAGCGCGGGAAATCGCACGTGTTTGAGGGAAATATTTTTTGTTCATTCCGGTGCGAAGGGTTTTTCGAAAATTCCTCTTTATGGAAATATCGCGCGTTCAATATCCTCAGGTAAACATTGGATGCACAGGCACGTATGCTCTCAATAATAATTTCAACTATTCCAAAACGTAAAAATTACTGGAATATATATAGAAGTTAACAACTAAGAACAAAAGCTAATGTTTTCCGAATGCATTTTTATAATATATAATTTATAAGTTTCCCGTAGCTTTTGAATTTCAGAATTCTTCGTTAATTCTACTTAAAATGTATTTTCCAAGAAAACGCGTTTAGTTCTTTTAAATTTTAACTCGATCGATCCGTTCAGTTTATTATTAATAGAATACTTACAGCGTACAAAATTACACCAAATTAAATCATTTATAACGAAATTATACGTAATTATATTTTAATTTTTCGCGCTCATTTTCAACGCTCGCGGTTTGTATAAAAATAATTTATAACTCATTACGGTGTTTTCGATTCAAAGAGTAGAGATTATTTAAGTATATTTAGCGCGTCGACGTTGTATAAATCGCACATTAGTATACTCCCGCTTATGGAATTACTAAACACCAGAACTCTGGGAATTTATTTATTTATATATAAGTTAATGTACAGTACTATATGGTCGTCAAATATTAATTAAAAGTAATACTAAGTAAGAAAAATAATATCTCTACGAGCATTGTATTAGAGGACATGTATAGTGTACACGGTAAATTGTATAATAATAAGCCAATGCAATCGTAAGTAAATCATGTAATAATATAAACTTTCGGATTTCGAATAATTATCCAATTTATTCTCGTTTTTAGTTTTGTATACAATAACGGCATAAATATATTTTGCGTAACATTTAAATCAACCAGTACGAATGGAATAAAATACTTTGCGCTAATCACCGTACGATTTAATCGAACATTATTAAACGTTTCGTAGGTAATCAATATCGACGTGATTTGTTTAAAAATAGCCCGTACGGACACATTGAGAGCGTGTAAAAATATATATTTAACGCGTAAAAATCTGTCGGGTTTGCAAAAGAGTTAATAAATCATGTTCATTTCTTCCAAAAAGGTTCGCGTCTCTTTGGAAATCGTGGCCTCAGGTAATTGGATTTTACGACGTCGAAAGATGGATTGGAGAAAAACGAACTGCCTCTAGCTTTTGTTTTTGCTCAATGTGAGTGACAAATAAAAAAAAAACAACTATGAAATCGGATATGAGATCCCATATTTCACTTTTTTTTGTATTTTTTGCGCAAAGTAGACAATCTCATAACGCACCTAACTACGTGCAATGTTTTACCAACATTGAATGGTTATTCCACACATTATAAATAAGTGTATGTGTTTGTGCGTGTGTAAATATATACTTTTTTTATTTATATATTTATTTATTTAATAAGTACAACTGCTATTCGACGATAATATTCTTTTTTTAAAGACCAGCAAATACATTTTTTATTTTAATTTCTCGTTCACTTTTGTCGTTTTAATTTATCGCCATACCACGACGAATAATAATGCATTTGTCAGCTTTCAATTTCAACTGAAAAACACATAAATCGCCGGATAGCGTGACAAATGGGTTGTGCGTCTCTGTTTGTAGAATATGGAACGATGATTGTTTATAAAATAGTCTACAATTCATTTCTGGAATAAGTTAATCAATTAGGTATTCGAGCGCAATTTTCGTATCCCTATAAATATTATTCGAACGTCGGAACATAGCGGCCAATTACTATAACAATTGGATTTTATAATCAAAGCCGGGGGCATTTTACTAATTTGTTTTACCCGTTAAGTCCATAACGAAAAAATACGTTTATAATTTTCGTTATGTCGAAAATTATCCGTATTTATATTTTGTTTTTTTGTTAATTTCGAAAGTTAAACGTGTCCCTAAAAACACTCGGCTAAATGTTAATATTTCGAGATTTCCGATAAAAATATTACGAAAAACAACGTGAAACACAGTTGTCTTATTTATTTACCGTGTGAACAATCCTGTACGTAATATTTTACGTTACCTCCATCCTCGCTAATTATGCTCCATTTGTCGACAACTTTGCTTAAAATCATTTCGAAGTTAACGCGTAAAGTAACTCGATTAAAATTAACTTAACTTTCAACTCGTTAATGTCCAGTATCGTCTGGAATTGCTCAAAAATATATTCAAACCGAATACGATTATAATTCATTTACCGTTCACATGACCGGTGACTGCGGCCACGCGTGTTCAATATCGAAATTATTCGATATCCCTACGAATGGACATTTACGAATTCTCACAGTTCGCGATTGTTTTTTCCTCAAAAATTGTTTTTTCCTCGCAACGAGAGCGCGATGGTTAATATTGATGTACTACTCATATTTTAGGCGTACACAATTTTAAGCTTACGGACGCGTGTCTCAGTGTCGGCGTCAGACTAAGCAACACTATTGATTCAATAGACAAATATATATAGGTTCGTTAAAAAAAAGACGGACCCAGTCGAAACGTAAACCCGACGGTGTAGTCCGAAATCATCGCACGTACGCGTGTAATACGAGCGGGCGACACGCGATTTTTCTCGTGTCGAGTGTTTTTTAAGTTCTATTTTTCGGGCTCCCACGGGCATAAATATAATAGCGAATAGAAGGAACCCAGATAATGTGCACAAAGTGCCCGCACGTAAAAGCGGACTCGTACCTATGGAAAATAAGACCACGGCATTGTCGTCGTCGTCGTCAGCTTTTGTCATAAGACGTGAGGGTTCGTTTAAAACTTTCTAATTGCGGATGTTTAGAGGCGCTGTATTGCGCGAACGATACGCCCAGGTCGTTAATATTAACGTGCCGTCCCTTCCCTCTCCCATGGATCGTTATGTGATAAATCGGTACGTAAAGCATGGCGACCTTATAAGCCAACGAGGCCATAGATAAGTAACGTTTTACTTTATTATTTTTTTATTTTAGAATTTCGACATAACATTCTTCTTTGAAGATACATAGACAAGTGTTTTAATGTAATTAGCGAACTTCGCGACGGTAAAATGTTGCCTATTTCTTCATTTTTTTTTATATTGTCACAAACAAACTTGTAACGAAACATTTTTTTTCGTTTTTTCGTTTTCTTTTTAAATTTATAAAGTGTTGCGACACCTTGATCTAGATACGTTCAATACGCCATATATTTTATACGTTTATTTACTTCAAGTTCAAACAGTTGATATTCAATTAAACCGTCTCAAAAACAGCAATTAAATACGTTACACAGCCCACATTAAAAACCTACCCGAAAATTAATTTGAATTTTCATCTTAAATATACACCAATTGGTTGTCGTACATGATTTAAAATATAAAAGTAAATATTTTCATAACTCAAAAAATGGGTTTCGTGGGAAAACAAAACAATTTTAAAATGATATCGAGTATCTCTATTGAACGTAATACCTGTGAGATATATCATTCCATAATTTCATCGGATAACGATATTAGTTTTTATACATTTTAGCTTAATTAGAGTATAGTATTTATTTGTGTATTTTTTTTATAATTATTCAGCTAGAAGTAATATTTAATTAAACTTTGTGACCAATTATTTCAAATAACTATAATTTTATAACTGTCAATTTTAATATATATAACAATGGTGTTTCTAATTATTATTATTAAATAATTTTGTTTTAAGTTTAAATATGAAATTTTACCTTATCCTTAACGTGATTTAAATTAAATATTAATGATTTGTCAGACAAACTGTATACTATTTTAGTTTTTGTTTAAATCATCATTTATGCCACCTTGTATACACGAGTTTATGCTAAAATTCTAAATAATTAATGCCGTACTATATTTTTGAAATCGGAGTCTCGGTAAATTTATCGTAATTATAATCATTTATAACAATTGTATAGATTAAGATAAAAAAGCGTAATAAAGTGCGCCGTCAATTTCGTATCGATTTTATTCGTTATTTTGAAGCTGTAAAAACGTATAATAACTATTTCAAATTTCGTGTAGTTCGTTTTATAGTACAAATTAGGGTTAAAATGGCTCAATTTATCCAAAGAAAATTAACGCTGCAACAGCAAAATATCGTATTTAGTTTTCAAATGCATTCAATAATTGAATATATTGTATTGGCCGACATTTTTCACGATACGCAAATTATTATATTGCATAACGTTAAAAAATATGTAAGCGCTTCGTGAATAAAGTATTCCGTATAACTAGTTATTTTTCTTTTATTCTAAATAATTACGTTCATTATGATCTGAAATGTACACATGCGGAAGTGTAGTGTACCGATCGGCAAATTATTTCTAATACACAAATCACGCGATAAATAATAGAAATCAATATTATTGAAAATAATTTGGAAAATAATTAGTACATTTAAAATTGAAATGCGTATTTTTTAGACACATTACGTTATTTATCGCAACAAAATAACTATTAATTTCATAATATGTCCAAATAAAAATGGTTCTAACTGTTCGAAATACGTTCCGATTTGTCCGTTTAATAATATATTTGATCGTAGACAAAGTATTTTATAATAATATTTGTTTGCGTTTAATATAAAATTAAACCATACATTTGAGTTTTTTAGTTAACAATGTCATAATTCAATAATATTCCACGTAAACTATGTTTTAATTAGTTAACTGCCACAGATAATAATATTTCTACGTAAACACGTTAATAATTATATTAATTAGACTAATAAAATATGTTACTGGTATATATATAATTATACATTTTATTTCCCTCCACATGGACTAATACAAATAAAGAGCGACGATTATTTTCCGTATTCTAATGCACGTATTCCTATGTATTAAATAACACTTATCTGCGAAATTAATAATTTATCGACGACATAGTTTTTTGTATATATCGATAACGACGACGGGCGTCTCATAAGAATTTAACGAACATTACTTTAACATGTATTATATAGTTTTTAAGATTTTGGTGTTATTCTAAGGAATATATTCTGATAATTGATAAGTTATTTTTAAAATTGGGTAGTCAGATTTTTTTTTTTTGAAAACCAGCGTCCGCATTAAATACATTATATTTGAACAGGAATAATCCTTCGATATAAATGAAAATAAAATATACCGTCGTATTATTATTATTATTATTATTATTATTATTATTATTGACGCATCCATTGTCGGTCGGTTAGTCTATAAATGATTTTCGGGTCGATTATTGAAACGTTTGTATTGCGGTAACAGTTACTCAATTAAAATGCGTTTAGTTACAATAATAAATATTATATTCCCGTAAAATTGTTTGGAATGTTAAATTACTTCTAAGAATTATGCTAACAATAAATAGTATATTTTCAAAATTACACTGTACGAAAATTATTTATCGGTTTTAACGTTCGTATTCCAAGTATAAAATATAAATAATATGGTTATGGGTTTTTACGTTGGTTTTTTATTGAAATTTAAATGTTCACGATTCAGTTATTATTTTTCGCTGTTCTTTATATTACCCAAACGTGTTCGCGGTTTAAGATAACTCATTGAAAATGCCCAACACGTTCAGACGCGCTCCGATAAATTGAATTCCCTTATCTGGTGATGAGCTCGAAACACTTTAAGACTATTTACGTCAAATTTGTATGATATCTGTATCTATTTTATTCTTTATTAGTGTTCAAAGTAAAAGTTTTATTATGACGGCATATCCATATGTTGAAAATAAACTTAATGTATTTCGCGAATATAAAGGCACATATTACACTACAATATATTTGAGGTTATCTATTCATTATAAAATACATATACGAATTCTAAAATTCGAGAAATACAAGGGCATTAAATGAAAAGAAACAAATAATTTCGCTTTTGTACTTAGAAATACTCAAGATACTGTCTACAATCGTTATAGTTTGAAGACAAAAAATAATTTCATATTCGGAGAGGACGTATAGGTTTTACAATGATGTGGTTTTACTTATTGTGGTAACACGTTTCCAAGTAGTCAAAATAATCAAAAAGTTTTGTATACAGTTCTAACAGTCGATTTTGAATTGAACATATGTGGTACTTTTATGAGGTAATTCTTTAGCTATCCCAGTGGTTTCTAAATAGCCACAGAAAAACTTTCGAAATAACGGTAGAAATTATCGTAACAGGGATGTGTCCGTTTTAGGAAACACTGGATTTTACTGAGGGTTGTTTTTAAAAGCGATTTTTTTCATTATTTTCAAGTTCAAAACAATAATGTCAAGCTGAATAAAAACAAACCAACGAAATACTTATTCTTTTATAATGTAATTCTTGTTACAATAATACACATTTATATTAAACAACTTAATTGAGATTAAAATCAATATATATTTATAGATTTTTTTTTAAATGTTTGTAACCTAAATAATATCATCTTATTGTGCAAGCCTGAAGTTAATTAATTTTTTATTTCAACCATTACACGTCGTGATAAAAATATTTAATTCCTATTTTATTTTCGTGTATTTGGCAGTTCATATTCGTATACACTCAAAATAATAATAATTTTAATCGTTTCTTAACAGAATCACATTTGAAAAAGTTCACTGTTTAACTGCATAAATTACATAGTTTTAAATTTCAATTTTGTAAGAGTGTACATTATACATTATAAATTTAATGTTGGCAAAATTTTGAAATTTGTTTAATTTGAAAGCTTTTTAAACTTTTAAGTAAATATTTTTTTGTATAGACGATAAAAATTAACAATTATATCTATCGATAAAAATGTTAGCGTGTAGAATTTAAGAAAATTATTATAGAATGTAATATATTTTTCTATTTGGTTTACAACTGATATTTAATACTTATTCATTTTTTTTTAATCTATTAAGTTTTAAGAACCAAGTTAGATATACAGATATTTATTACTTAAATTGATTGAAAATAGTCATCGAAAATGTATTTGTTTTGATCTTAAGTGTAATATTAAAACAGACATATTTAAACGATTTTTTTTTTAATTATTTGCGATCCTGATAACTGAAGTGGCATAAAGTTTTTAAACGAACATTTGTAAATATTGACATTAACACGTGAATACTACAAACGTAACATAAAATTTATAAATGTAAACACAACTATAGAATATACACAATTAAGTATTATTATTATTAAAATTATACTTAATAAAAAATTCGACGAATAGTACAAAGCCTTCATAAAATTTTAGTTTTTTGTACAGAATAATATACGAATTGTTTTCTATTGTTAAAAAACTAAGGTTTTTTCGTATTTTACGAGTATAATTTATGTTTGTTAATTAAACTTGACGGAGTGATTAAATACTTAACATCTGAAGGAAACTTTGAAAACATTTAGGTTTGGTATCATCGTTAAGTCTAATGAGAGCCCACAAAAGTGTGTTATTCCAAAATTTTAAGTGATGTATCACCACCCAACACGGTGCACTAAATTTCAGTCGATCATTAATTAGCATTTAAGTTATTGTAAATTAGCAACAAGTCATTATAACGTGTATGAAACGCGTACTTAAAACTTAAAAAATATATTTTAGTACAATTTCACATTAACATCCCAATAAAATATTTATATTATTCGAAAATGTTAATTATACGTAATCATAAAAATATCTGCAGAGACGAAAAACATTATAATTACGTGTTTTAGCACAATTTTTATTTGCGTTTAAATTATTTCATCTGTATATCACGTGTTAAAATGTTTCAAAACGGATATCTCTTCAAATGACAAAAAACGTTACCACCGAATTTCTAAAAAATATTCGTATCATTTTTATTATTCTCATTATTTGCATAGAATTAATAACCATTACAAAACATCGAGACATCTATATAAACCACAAATTTACCATAAAAGAAAAATGACGTTTCGAAGTTCTAGTATATAATTTATAATAAATAACTAATTAAATAAACAAGCAACAATTTTTAATTAAAAAAGTACAATTCTTATATATATATTTTTATAATTGACTCTGTAACGTAATTAATATAAATTCAATTTCGAGCGAATTATCAGAAATTTAAGAACTATCTGACCAACATTTATTAAAAAATGAAACTATTTTTACACGATACCTTTTATCTGTCAATATATCTTATTCGAAATACGCATATTACGAGCATACTGCACTGATGTGATAAAACGGTTTAATTTCGCGTTAAAAAAATGTATTTATAAATCTAGTTATAATCGAAGATATATAGAAAACGGTTTTATTAATATGTTTTTAATTAAATTCATATAGGCTATCAACCGCAGCCGAGCTCCATCAACAGCATCTGACACCACAACACAGCGTATATACTGATCCGAAATATTATCGTAATAATAAATTTGTTTGGCCTGGGAAAAATACTTAAACGTTGCCTCTTTTCAAAGCGTTTAACCTATATTGGCGGCTGCTAAAAAATAATGGGCATAAATTGCGCACATCCAGTGAAATCTGCCGTGCTTAACACGGCTGGTTTAAATACAACATTTTCGCTATGTTCGGCGGACGTGTAAAGGAAATCAAAACGTTTGTAGAACGTTTTTAAGTGCTCGAGAGAAACGCTGTAAAAAATTGTACTGGATCGAAAAGGCAAACACGTATAATGGGTACGTGTACGTTTTGAACGAGCACAGAGTCTTCTTAATAATGTAATTTGAACATTTCTTCGAATCACCGAATATAAACAAACAATTTTCTTTAATAACACGTTATAAATAGTAATCAAGAATTATGCGCGTGATAACTTTAAAACGTGAGTGCAATAAAAAATTATATTCCTCGATTAAAAATTAGAAATCGGATCCGACCCGCAAAAATTTTAAAAATCAATAATTTTTTTATGTCTTTCTCGGAATGCTAACCTAACCTGTCAGTTTTATAATTATGCGTTTCATTTTATAGTAAATACTTTTCGATAGATATAAATTATAAAAAATATTTGGAACAGTAATTTTTTCATTTAATACCATAACGTAGGTATATTATTAATTATTTCGCATACAAAAATATTTATATATTTTATGTTTAACAATAGGCGTATACATTTGTGATATCGTATTTTTAAAAAATTAACGTCGTTTCGAAAAAAAAAGTTTTTTTATATTGTTACGACTATAATACAAATGTGGAGTTAAATTTTTTAATTTCCGATATTTGTTTACGTAGTCTTGAAAAAACGTTACCTTCTCTTAAAAGTTTCTCAGGTATACAAAGTATAACAAAAATTTTCGTTTTATTTATTATTTTTGAAATTACGCTTTATCCGTTTATTATGTGTATTCACTAAATAGGCGAAATTTGGAAATAAAAAAATTAAAACTGCCAAATTATGTTTATTTACGACTAATAAACTATAATTTCCGGTATTTAGTTTCGTAGATTCAATGTAGTTTTATTTCGTTGAACATAAAAGTGGCATTCGTCCATAATACTTTCCTGGTGCTATTGGCGACGAACATAATAAATTCCAAAATGTTTGATTTCGGCATAAATTTTAGCTCGTCCCGTTTTATATAGTTGTGAACAAAAAAATAAAAATGAACACTACAGACATGTTCGGTCACAGATGCAAAACACGTAGGTCTGTTTTATACGCGAAAATCCCCACAACGGGGACCGCGTTAACGGTTAATGTAAAATGAAAAAAGGAAAATGCCGTGAATGCAAATTGAAAAATTATCGTCGCGTTTAATAATTATGTTAAGATCAACATCTGGAATGACGACGGTAAATGATAAAAACACCGGGACGATAAGATTAAATCTTGGATATTAAAACCGAAATAAACCGATTTCGATCATTTACGGGATGGGGGAAGGGTATATAAAAGGTTAATAGTTGGTTGTATTCAATACCGATGTATTCTCTGAGAAAATAACACGCCGTGACATTTAAATGTCCCGGTTTTTAAACGAAGGACGGAGCGCCTTTACGTATATATCATTATGCAACAAAAGAACAATCTCGTTACAAATTGCAAAATTATCGCCAAAGTTCTAGTTTTTTCTCTCGTATTACCATTTTATTATCCGATTAAAATTTATTTATTTTTATTTAGAAACGCGACATTTTGTACGATACGGTGTGTCCGAATATTCTTACTAGCGTATATTTACGTCGATTGTAAATTTGTCGTCGGATTCCGATGAAAATTACGCGCAACATTTGTATGGAACAACCTATTGTCGTCGTTCAGACAAAATTTAAAATCTTCTGTCGTTCCGTCCACATTTACCTATAACATATCAGATTGCTCGTTCATTTGGAAAGTTCGGGTCTCCTTTATGAACGACCCGTTTGACGGATTTTCGTCGAACGTGCTGGTTACATTTTCGAAAATCGTTCGGTCGTTCGGATTACGTTCGCCCGAGCGTAAGGCGACATTTCGACCGCTAAAAATCGACGGACACGGTTGTACCGTCGTCTTTCCTCACTAATACCGTGTTCGTCGACTATTGATATAATATAGTAAGGACATTTCACGAGGGGTGGAGGGGATGACCGGAAAATTTCGCGTCGAACCGATGTCTAAATTTGCGGTACGCCTATAAACGGCCGTCAAGGAGGATTACGCGGTCGTCCGTGAGATTTGCAAATAAGATTGGTCGTGTTGAGAGAACTGGTCGCCAATGTATACGCACGTGTGTGCTGTACGTATATCGTCAGGGCCCGTATTCCTCGCAGATAATCGCTAACCGTGATCCTTATCCCAGCCATTCATTAAATTTCCGCTTTTCTCGGCCGCCGCACCCATTACCGCCGCCAGTCGTTCCACCACCACCACTACCACCGCCGCCGCCGAAACGGACACGCGGTGTACGCTTTTGGGGTAATGGACGTATTTATTTTCGTTTCTCGCGCCACCGAACACGAAACTTATCCTTTTCAGCTTCTGCAACGGTCGGAATGAAAAACCGTTACTTGTTCGACGGTATTCGGAGATGATAAGATAGCGGCTGCCCGGTACGGCGGAGGATATGTAGAAGCAATCGCCGCGGACCCCAAAACTATCGAACACGGAATGTACCGGGAACGAACCCGGGAAATTCGCCGCGTAAAAGGTGGGGTTGATGTTTGAAATTAATTTACGCGGCCATAATCATTTTCCCGGAAAGAATATCATAAGCTAACATTTTCGGTTTCAAGTTTCGGGATTGGATAGTTACATCCTGCGAACTAAAGTAACTTTAATAATATTATTTAGTTAGTGAAACATTTATTCTACACCGTTGACTATAAAGCCTTTTCGGCATTTTTTTTATAATAATTTTCAATAAATTAATTAACGATCCTCGTTTGCAGTTTGAAAACTAAAAACGTTAATCTGCATAATGGGCCAAATTAATTAATAGCATTAAAATCGATGAACATTTATGGATTTTATCAAATTCAAACTTTCTATCATTTATCGATAAATAATTGGAAAATTGAATTTATATTTAATATTATAATGACTTAAATACGTGGTAACTTTTAATTAAATCACACCATCCATTTACATTAATATTTTTACTTCAAATATTGATTAAACGTGTATCATAAAAATTCAAAATCAAAATTTGAACAATCGTCAATCGTATGACGAAAAAATTTACAATTTCCATAAAGTAAAAATCGAAATCGTTCGTTAGTAAGGCAATATACAAATTGAAAAGGCATAAATTGATAAGCGTGGTAAATTTTGTAGTACATAAATTTTATTCGTTTGTTCTTCATAAAACAGGGTAAATTTTTTTTTTCTTAAATATTCCGTTTGAAAATAAACAATACATATCGCGAATTTTAATTTGTTCAGAATGCTTTGTTCAAACAATGCCTTTAAATATTGAAAGTAAAAAAAGGTAATTGACAGGAAAAACGAATAATCATTTTATTGATTACATAATACAACAACGTCAAATATAAAATACAGAAATTTTACTTACCTTATGAATATAAATTTAGAATGTATTAAGATGACATAAAAATAATTTTAAACGTTAAATTATTTATTAAATAATTTATATTTCAAAGATAGGTATAGAATAACAAAAACGATTTTTATTCACCCAAAAATATATATGTAAATATATATATACATACATATATAAATAATACGTTTTCCAAATATATCACATTCCTAATATTCTAAAAAAAAAACGAAGTAGGTATATTTATAATATTTTGGTAAGTTTCATTGTTTTTTATCGATTTAAAAATTTAAATATACCAGACATTAAAATATTATCGATATTTAATTACCGCGTAATATAGAAAGGTTGTATTCGAAGTGGCTAAAAATAATTTTGATAAAAAAAAAATTAAGCATACAAAATGCGGTATCTAGAATTATCATTATCCCCGGCAAAACATTATTTAACAATTATCACGCTACGAATGAAATTTAAGAACTATAAACTGTTTATGTAAGTAAAAGATACGTCTAAACAATAATATATACGTTTATTAACGCGTAAAACGGCTACAGTTATTTCATTCGACACTACAAGGTACGAATGTAAAATAAAATAAATTACGACGCGAAACGAAAATTAATTTGCGTATTTTGGGAGAGGTTGTAATTTTCAATGGGATTAAATAAATAAATAAATATATTGTTTGTTTTTTTTTTGAGCAGAAAATAAAGAGAATCAAAAAAAAAAACCAAACAATATTTTTACAAATTCAACACTTCGTAAAATATTACAGTAATTCGAATTACATTAAATACGATTTTAATTAAAATTGTAATTCCGTCGCGGTACTGTGTAAATAACAATTGAAATATACGTTTATATCCGAGGAAATATTGTTTAAACTAGTTTTTGACTCGTCAAGCAGCTTTAATTACTTATTCCTTATTTGGCCGAAAAATATCTGTCAAATACACTAACTTACAACGAACAAAACATTATTTTTTTGTTCACTATGAAAAGTTGATGTCAGCTTTCTAAGCTGAATTGACCACGTTTGTTCTGGTTCGAATGTTTTCAGGAATCGGAATGGAATCCATTGTCTTTCCACTACCCCCATATTTGTTTCGCAAAGAGTCTCGAAATCGTATTATATTTCTTTTTTTTATATTCGTTATCTTTAACGTAAAAGAAAAAGACTGTCGAAAGTTTTCAGTTCACAACGGCAGTCGTACCAGTAAAAATCCAAAGCAAAGTTTCATACTTCGATTGTTATTCGGGCGAGTTCACTTGGATGCGAAAATCAAGTAGAATATGCGAAAAACCAAACGAAAAAGGACGCGACGTTCGGGTTCACGGAATACCGAATTTCTTCATGTGTGGTGGTCGTATACGCACGCTGTGAATGAAACGTACAGCACGTTACGTCGTGTGAAAACGACCGTCAATATTTTTCGGCGTTACGCTAGATCGGTAAATTTGCGTCACAGGATTTATCGTTGACGTGTTCGGATCGACCGTTTAATCGTGAGTAACGCTTTATTATCGTAACGCCGGCGAATATACGTACGAGACGGCGGTTTTTAAACGGAAACGAAATACGAAGAAAATATTACCGGAAGGTTATTTATATTACCCTAGTTCGACGAATAAAATAGAGGATTACTTTTGTATATTGGAAAACGTGTCGGTTACACACAAAATTACCGTAAAACCCAATACGTGTATTAAAATAAAAACGGGTTTATACATTATAAGTGCAGGCGTTGAATGGTTACAACACACCCATATAAGTACGTACGTGAGCGTAATGTACGTCAATAATTGTCGAATAATATCAAGCGCAGAAACGCGCGCAAGAGCTATTTATTTATTTTCATTGCCGGTGATCGGTTCGGCTAAAGTACAAAATTTGTCGAATCAGTCCGTCTCGCGCGAAATTACGAAATTCGACTTATCGCGGAATTCGAACATAATTTGCGTGTCTACGACTATAAAATTAAAACCGTCGATCTTTTTTCGAAAGTAACATGAAATTAACAATCGACGATCGCGTATTTTCCAATTAAATATTTAATAAACTATACATGCAGGCGTTAAATTGTATAACGTATTAACAATTATCATTTATGTACCGAATACGAATTATTACGATTTACTTTTAGCCGCTTTCGTACGTTCGAATCGCTTAAATCTTATCGGAATGTTAGCCGCGGTTTTTTTTAAAATCCGTATCGCGTTCTTTTGTCCATTAGCTTACGCCGTAAACCGTTTCAATTTTCTAAATAAAATTCATATATTAAATGTTTCTACTTTCGTAATAATATCTCCTTATCGTTTTATTCGAAGATCGGCGAAGTGTTCATCGAGAAATTCAACAGACAAGCGAATTACACTACGAATGACCTGACTGTTCGGAAGCTGAAAGTGTTTTATTTTCACGATAGCATTCTTCCGGAAATGAGATGCCGAGAAAGTGTTGATTATACACTGGCCAACAATAACGGTTTTGTAGTAGAAGCGCTTCGTTTAGACAGCGATGTTTTTGCCGAAATAAATTATTTTAAATTCTTTGTAGACCTTAAGCGAACAATTACGAACGGTTCACATGATTTGTTATATTACGATATCACGAATCGTTAAAAAAATATAATAGTCGCGGCGATATTATGATTATTATTATTTTTGTCAATCGTTCGTGAAAATGGATAGTGTCTTTAAATTAAACGCTATACGAATAAATTGGGATGGCATATTCAAAGACGAGTCCATGGCTTATGGACTTGTCCTTGGAAATTATTTAAATAAATTTGAACAAACATTAACCATAATAAACGAACATACATAATATAATAAAACGATTACGTTGAAATTAAGAAGAAATCGTTTTTACCGACAAATGTAATCTTTTTGTCCTAGTCGGTACTTTAAATGTTATCAAATGTCAATGGCCTCACTAACGCTTGTACTTAGAAATACGTTTTTCGTTTAAAATAGGTTGCTACAGTGAGCTGGAAGCGGACCGATAAAGTTGCACGAAAATACTATATTTACAATAGTCAACGAGATAGGATTATGTGGATATCATTTAGAGCAATTATTTATTCAAAGGCGTACGCTATTTACCTAGCAAGTATGTTGTCTTTCACCCTTCGGCACAAGTCGGTCGGGAATAATTTACGTGTGTTTAGAAACTCGTATATTAACTTATTACTTTACTTTAAAATATTATTTGATGTAAATAGCTATTTATATAATATGTGTATTTACAGTACGTATATTTACCCATAATTGTGTACATATATATAAGGACCCAAAAATAACCAGACTAAAATTATTACACGTACAGCGCTTGTAAAACGAAATTTTCCTACTAGGGGTGTGTTAAATTATTCTTTTTGAGGTTGTGTACTGTGCGGCTTCACCTAAAGTGATCGTATCTCGGTTTTGTGGCAATTTTCGAAAGTTAAGTTTATGTCTATTTTCAATTTTTTAAATTCCTGAAATTGCTAATATTAGCGAACAGCGTGCAACCATAAAAATATTTTGTTTTTTACTCGATCACAGTGTCGCCCAAATAAGGCCCATTGAGTCAAATCGGAAGTTGTGAAAATGATCATCTGATTTTTTGACGTTCTTGGCATTATTCACTATAAATACGTTATAGAAGACCAAACGATCAATCGATAGTTGTATCATGGTATTTTGAAGCGTTTACGGGAGTGTTCGACTAAAACGGCCGATTTGTGACGTAGTGGTGATTGGTTCTTCCATCATGATAACGCTCCAGCTTACACTGCCATCGCCGTTCGTGAATTTTCGGTCAAAAACTCGATGGCACCGCTTTCTCACACCTTTATCATACCTGACTTAGTCACCTGTGACTTATTTTTGTTTCTTTGGACAAAAAAAAGATTTGAAAATAACGGTTCACGGACATATCTGAGGTAAAACGAAAACCGAAAAAGGCGTTAAAAGCATACATAAGGTCAAGTATTAAATGTGTTTTCAACAATGAAGTAATCGTTTGAATAATGTTATTAGTGTTAATGGAGAGTATGTCGAAGGTTATTTAAATATTTTATTTTAACAAAAATTTGTATTTTTTACAAAAAAATCCGATTGTTTTTGTGTTTCTTTTCGTATATACATTATTCGGTCGATGAAATCGTAAGTACTTTTTAATAATCCTTTTTTATATAAATATTATAAACATAACTTGAAATGTCAGGAGGTTGAAAACGATTCAGTACTAGCCATGAAAAAACGACCATTATTAAAATGTAATATTATATTTATTACACGATATACGGTTTTTAGCTATATTTTTAACTTAATATTCGAGATCATGGATTGGAGCTTTACTAATTTTATGATTTTTTTTTCGAAGGAGGTAATTTCTGGTTGCCACCGGTTATGACCGGTATTAACCATTACGTTTGATTTTCGGCGTATTTCGTTTGAGAAACAGTCAATTATCAAACTTACGAATGATTATTAAACTTTGTTTCGGAAATAAGAAACATTCAATCGCGGAATACATCCCGTCAAAAAATGTATTTATACGATGATGTAAAACGCTCGTAAAAAACCGCTTAGAGACAAATTTTGAATACGTGAGGGACGAACAATTGAACAATGAATGTCGAATGGCGCCAATTGAAATAGCTTTTGGACGTATCAAATTAGTAATCAAGATTTAAGTCTGTTTGTAAACTTTTCGGGAAATTAAGGGCTTTTCGTCATCTGTCGTAAATTTTATTTAATAATGACGTTGCGGATCGTTACATATACTTGGGCTTCCAAACATATTATTAAAATTATTTCGCGAATATGTCAAAAGTACGACGGTCTAGCTGACGATAATACTTTTGAAACGTATTTCCGATTCCCTTTAACATATACGGCAACAAAATTTTCGACGCGATTTTCAATTTATGTCAATACGCACATAATGTAGGAATGGTCGGGCGAAAAACGCAAATAGTCGAATAAGTTGTTTTAATGGTTTTACATAATCTAAGTGATACCGAGACAAGTTTGGCCACGAGAACCAAGTAGAACTTTTCAATAATTGCGGATTCACGGTAATTGGAAACAACGGTTCCGCCATTTACGCGACATTTTGGATTCTGAACCAGTTACATTTAGTCAAATTTCAACAGTCTCTGTTTGTTACGGCGTTGTAAATATTTGTATATTCGAACAAATAACATCGTCGTTCGGAATGAAATAATTAATTAGATAATAATGACGACGTACTTATCACGTTGCTATTGTACTACTTATATGTGACCTGTATAACGCGTTTGTAAGGCTAAATTTGCCGATTGGGTACGATCCACGTAGAATTTTCGTTCGCAAAGCGCTGCGTTAATGTTGATTGAATGGGGCACAGTCTCTATGAATTTATGTACTTTTACAAAGTTATACGCATAAACGTATAAAGGCGAAATACGCTCGTCCCACAGAACCTATTTAATGACCGAAGTATTCATAAAAATTGCGTAAAAACTCTTTAGTTTAACTATATTGTCGTTCGCCGTAAATTACGAAACGGGAGATACCATCGAACGATAATGTTTTACGTTTTGAGACGACAATATGTATGTCCAATGCCCGTATTCGCTAAAAATTATCACCATTTACGTACAGAACCGTTAACAATGTTTCGAAATTAAAATTGTATTCATGTAAATAACAGGGTATAACTATAAATTTACGAAATCTAATCACGTGTGTATTCCACTTCGTTATACCTTATTCCTTATTACCAAGACCGCGGTTTTATGTATTTAGATTGAAAAATAAATTATAATTGTATATAATTTAGTCATTATGTATAGTACTTGATTTAATTTACCGCTGTATGGTAGTGGACGAATAATAATTATTGAAACTGTTCTGTAAAGTTACGTCAAATTAATTAAGGGTGAGAATACGAAATTATTGTTTTCCTATTAATCAAAGCACACGATAAGTGCATCGGACGAATACGCGAAGTTGTCAGCGAATATTATAATAATGTTTCGTCAACGATAATTATAAAACTGGAACGCCAGTGGTTAATATATAACAGCCGTTTTAGGCGATTTACGTTCCGTTTGTACTCGGGTGTATTCAACCGACGTATGTGTAGTGACGCATTCGAATTACCCTCGAATGCGCCAATTAATAGAAAACTCTAACTTAACGTTGGCGTTTATCTTTCCGTGGCCGTACATCAAAGGTTGGTCGGCATCGCAATCGGTGTTTGGGTTCGGCTCGTTCGAACTGCGGTGTATACGATTAGGTATTGGTGATACGAAAATTTCGGCGCTATCTCAAAGTAGATGGGGGAACTTTCAGTCTGTGTTCGGGATGTACACATTGTCCAGTATGAATTATTCAATTATATTATCACCCGAAATGGCGCGCTTTCAATACGGCGCTAATCCGATTGTTCAGCCTTGCCAAAGGATGCAATCGCGAGCGGCACAAAGAAATCGCAACACGTGACTCTTAGTTTGCCGCCGGCTCTCGTCGTTATAATTAATAAAACGGGATAGCGAACAATACCGTACACTCCAACTATGCCATAAACGGTTAAGTCTTATTAGCGATTGACGTTTCGTTTTTTCTTTTATGACGAAAATAATCGACTACAGAAAAAGTAAACGAAACGTTAACGTTTGCCGAATAATTATCGCGTGTGTAAACATTTGTCCGCGTACAGCAATCGTCAATAATACAAACATTAGCCGAAAACACCGGCGCACGTTTAACAATCGCCCGGTGCTTTTCGACACTCACTGCTACCCACATTCCGTACATTTCGGCATAACACACAATTTTTACTAATTTTCAACGGCGTAATGTATTCGTGTTTCCCGTTTGCCAGTCAAACACAATTACGGTATTAAACTTTCGCTATAATGTCGGTTTGTGTTAGAAAGACGTTGAAACTTTTTGTCGAGTTAATTTCGGTAGTTAAACGAGCAAATAAAGAATAGAATCACACGCGCCGACGGTGGGAAAAGTATCAACGGGCTATACCTATGCCCGTAAAAATATAAAGAGACGGAAAACGTAGCACAAAGGACAGTAAGAGAGATATGGGCCATTGTTGGAGATTTCAAAAGAACAAGAGTATTCCGGTGTTAAAATAATAGGGTGCCTGAATGAAAAAACGACGCTACCGCGTATTATTATTTTATACTGCGTGAAAAAAATAAACGCTACGTACACCACCGTCGATGTACACATTTATTTGATTAAATTTCGCTTCTTTTTTTCTGTAATATTATTACAATTGTACGTAAATTTGGGTTAAAACCCTTTTTGTTTTACAATTATAACTTTGGGTGAAAATTAGCGGAAAATTCCATGTTTTTCATATTTTTGCGATCATTACGGCGTCGTTGTAGCGTTGAGAAATTATATTTCCGTCACGCGATATATACAAATAAGTTAATATGTCCTATTTGTCGTTACCATTTTCTTTTTTGAAAATATATCCGCCTATGTCCACCAAATTTTGTGACGTAATTGTGTAAAATGCTTATTTATACGCCTATGCCCAATATTATTGTATATGTTATTTTGTAAACTTGAGGGGGGAGTATTAATTCTCGTGTCAAATAGAATTAGAAACTAACAGGTTGTTAATTTGCTTTTTCGCGCTCGCTCCGAAGTATAGCCACTCGGATTTGTTCTTGTCGATTTTCGGCACTAAGTTACACGTCGGCGTAAAACTAATCGCAAAATTGGGCGTGAAATAATCGGCGACGTACATTTTCGTGATGCCGACGGCACGTAACGTTTAATCTATCTAAACGCGATCAGTCCGATAATCGGTTAAAAACCGAGTGGGACAGACCATTTGGAATTCCGAGCGCGTCAAACGACGAAATCGGTTTTCGTTTACACTTGAGAGAACACGATAGTTCATCCTCGGAGCATGTAGGAAGAATCGCGAGACAACTCGTGACCCGTACATAAATAAACATAATACGTAGAGATAAATTCGGTTGAAAATAACGATTTTCAGTTTTTCTTCCCATCAAATACTCAACTAAACCACGTGTTTTCGAAAAAGAATAGACAATTTATTCGGCAAATGTGTACAATTGTTTACACGTATTGCGCGTCGTGTAATAATGTTTGAGAAGTCAATATAAATATACTTTATACATATTTTATTTATATATTTTTTGGTCCGAATACAACGAGAAATGTTCCCATTTACGAACAACCTTTATTTCGATTGTTATTCTCGCGCGGACACGAACATTATTCCAAACAAATCATGGCTCCGACATAGTTAGTTACATTAGACAAATTACGAGATAATATCAATAAAATGTTCCCGGCAGCTATGGAAATTAAAAACTTTAAAATATTTGCATAAATACCATATAACCAAGAGTGTCGTGCTGAATAATTTATAACCGCGGGTTATTATGTGGACGGATGTACATGTGCGCACGCATGTGTTTATTTTGTGACCGCGTCGTAAGGGTGTTTTTAGTGTGTCTTCTGTAAACAAAATTATTAATGTTTTACTTGGGAAAATCGTAAACTAGAATAGGTGAAGGAACAAAAAAAACCCGAATAAACGTTAACTCGAGCTAAAGCGAATTACGAAAACGTTCTGTTTATAATTAAAAAATACTGGAATCGCCATTAATTGACTTACATACGAAGTAAATTTATGCGTGCTGCAATTATTAGCCCATCCACAATTCTTAAGGGACCGTAACAAATGTTTTTATGTGTAAAACTACGTTTGAAAAAATGTTTTTCGTGGTGGATTTTAATACAAAAACTTTATCAATTTATTTATTTATTTTTTATAATAAAATTACAATCTAAGGTCATAAATCTAATTTTGTATGTATGAGACTTAAGTGGTTTGAATTAATGATAAATATAATTTATTAAAATTTTAACAAGAAGCGAATGTTTATGTTCGTATTATGTACTTATAAAATAAACGTGAAAACTTCTCAAAATAAAATTCTAAAAAATTAGAATTAATTATGTTTAAAATATACACACTTATATTTTGCGAGAATATAAATTTACGTCTAACATCGTGAAACAAATTGTTTAATTTGTTTTTCGTTTAGGGAACGTTTAGTGTATCAAACAATAAGTCATATTAAATACGACTTTTGAACGAAATAATAATTTCAACGATCGAAAAATAGTTTTTAAACAAAATCAATTGTTGTTCACGAAATGGTATTCTTCAAATGTGAAATACTTACTTATCGAGTTGAAACAAACTTGTTCTCTTAAAATTATTTCAACGATGTTAAATATTATCGCCACCGTCATAAAATTTCAAATGCAATAATATTAATGATAAAATAGCATTAATATTAATCGATTGTAAAGATATAACGTAATGAACGATTTTTGATCGCAAATAAAAACGATATTAAACGTGATATATTATATAAGTTTTAATGTTTAGCTCTTGTCACTTTTAGTCGCTCATACGTGTTCAAATTTGATAACGAATTTTACCAATAAATAGGCGGTTAATTAAATTTTGGCGATTAAAATTATTCCAAATAACCATAATGTAAATAGTATAGTTTATACGTATTTGCAATTGTCAGGTTATTTAGCTACATAAAATCGAACCATCCACGGGTTCAAAATGAACTCCATCGATAAAATGTTTGTAATCGTAAAATCAAAATAAAACACGTCGATACTTCAAATATACACTCTGCGTTTGTGACTGCTTTAAATTATATATGTTATAAGTGATCATGATTTAAGATGAGTTTATTGTGAATAAGAAATTTACGTCAACGATTGATAATATGATTCGTGACAATGACAACGCATTTCGCGAAAGATAAAAAGAGTATAAAAATCAAAACGATATATCACTTTTTGATGTTTCGTAATATGGGTATGTAATGTCGAACGTGAAAAAATTTTAATTGATGCTTATTAAAATAAAACAACTAATCTAATAAATATTTAGAAAATTGTTTACCCTAAACGATGAATATTATTAAAAAAAGTTATTTCGAAATACACAAATTTTTTGTGAAATATTAAAAGAATTAAAAACTTGTAAGTAATATATGCTGAAAGATAGTCCAAATATGATTTGGATACAGTAAAATAAAACAAGAAACTATATAATGCATGTATATATGTATGTAATAGTAGTGTTTCTAAATAATAATAATAAAAAAGAGAAAAAGTAAACATTTTCTTTATTTTAGCCAGGGTTTAACCCACGTTGAATTTTTGAACAATAATATACATACGGCATATAAAAATATTGAAAATATACGAGCTTTAATATAGCATTTCCTTAAAAAAATAAGAACTTCTTTTTTATTTTAAATGCAATAAAAAGTAACTAGGGAAATTATTATTGGGTGTTTGACACTAACGTTGATGCCATGGCTGACCTCGACTTAAGCCGGTGTTAAATTAATATTTTTGAAAGTCAGGATAAATAATATCGTTTTACAAAAAAATACCGTTTTTCGTCCACCGCGAATAATACAAAAGAAATAAAAATAAGTAAATTTTGTTTCACGGTCGCAATTTCTAAATTATTTCAAAATTATCCGAAAAATACACATTTCAAAGGAGCCACTTGTATTAAAAATATTTTCTATACAACCGCTTCTTATAACGTTTTAAGTATCGTATACATAAGTGTTAATTTAGATGGAAGAAAATACTATCTATAGACCATTACTTATTTTGTTTCGTATTAATTGATAAAAGTATTTAACCTTAAATAATTATTATTTGTTAATTAATTAACCTTATATTACTTTTATTAATAATGTTCTAAATAATAGTACATACTTGTTAATGCGTATATTGTGTACGGTTTGGTATGTCAGATGTCAGGAATAGTTATAAACAAATTTAAAAACTTTTGAATTACCAAATTACATAATAATTTTCGAAAAATATATACGTTTTTTCACGAGTGTTTTGTATAAATGTTTAATTTCAAACACCGTTGTACAACATACGCGAGAAGTGTAGATTATACGAATTTTTATTATACTCGGGTTCGCGTTCAATATTTTTCAAAAATGTAACCTTTAACGAAATTTAATCGTTACGTGGAATTTAAAGGGAACAGTTTTTATCACAGTCATATCATGTACACGATGTTAAATTGCTTATTAATTTAGTTGAACACCATTACGACGGCAATCAATACACTCCAATAGGATTAAATTGGCGATTTGCCCGCCGAAATCGTTTACGATGTATTTCTTATTGTGACGTAATTTTTTTTGTTTAACGACTAATACCTATTGAAACACATTACACGGTCGAGTTTTGTTCAAGCGTTTGCGCAATTTTTTATTAAATTTTTTCCCTACTCGAACTTCATACGTCGAATCAATTAAAAATATTTTACCGTTGCTTAATCATAGGCGTATATAATTATTCGGTTAATTATAGCCAATAAAATTAGACGTTAAACTGTACACGACAATAATTGTAGAAGTGTACAAATAATTTAGTACATTTTTCAGATAAATAGTATTGGCACCGCATGCCATGAAGCATAATCTATATCTATATCTATATCTATATATATATATATTTATACATCTGCTTTCATAATGTTATAAATAAATACTTACGATTTTTTCCGAATTGTCATAGATAAGTGTTTATGCAGTCGGTTTTCACAAACTTTTATATTAAATCATTTTAGATTTAGACCTAACGAATAACGACGGATATAATCAATTAAATATTTTTAACATATCGTCGAATAGTATCTAGAATGTGTCGCTTTAAATTGTTAATTTCGTTGCACATAACGTCGAATTTTATTTGCTCGGTATTTGCTAATTAATAATACAATTCCGGTGAGATAAAATTAATAGAATTCTATCATACTTAATTGTATGGGGACGTAGGTACATTAAATTTGAAAATGTACGCGAGTTGTTTCGGATTTTGGTACGAATAATAAATACTTTTTTGTTACACAACTAATTTAACTGGATAGTTATAATATTTAGAACAATACGCTCTTCGAACCTATTTGTTAAATACGCTCTTCGGCGTTGAAATATTATTTTAATTTAATAACGATTCATTAGAAGCTTTCTTATTGTTAACTTAATTTGTAGTTCATTAAAAAAAAACGAATTAAAACGTTATGTTTACAATATTGTTAGAGCGCGATCGATACGCTTTATTTAAAGTTAAATAATCACCATACTAATTGCATACTAAAGTAAAAAAATTAATGTTTCTTCGTACAATATTTCATTATTTTGAAATATAATACACGCGTTGAATATACAACAATTTAAGCGCACATAACACAAGATCATGGAAGAATGTAATGTATTTGAATATCCATTATTTTTCGCGTAGATCGTTATTTATAACGATGGCAATGTAAATTTTACGAGAATAGTGAAAATAAAATGGTTTGTGAAAAAGTCGGTATTCTTTATCGAAAGAAAAAATCTGCTCTAAAAAGGGTTTGAATTAGAAAACGTCTCTAAATGCTCCTATAGCATCAATATAGAAAATCATGTAGACTAATTTAAAACCTTTTGTCGGAATTTATAAGTTTTTTATTCCGATGGTTTCGCATTTCATCATAGATAATATTATAACTATATTGGACAGACGTGAACAAGGTGTTTTAAGAGTTATTGAATTACACTTAAATACAGAAATATTCGAAATTCAATACTGGAATATTAATAATGTAATTTTAATTAATATCAGTTTCTGTAACGAGTTTGAAAGACAATTTATTCGTTAACGTTTTAATTATTCATTTAAATATGTAAGTTCGTATAATACCCCATAATACACAATACTAGGATGAAAAAAAAATTAATTGAAAAGTCAAAATGACAACGTTAAAATTGAAAATATCATCACGTTCGTTAAATACTTAGTAATTATTGAAATTATTATGCTATAAGAACTTATAAATATGTACAATGCGTAGGTAGGGGAGGTATATGAAAAGATTAAAATCCTCAAAGTTACGAAGATGGATATTATTTTTTAAAATTTGAGACTTAAGTGTAGGTATTAAAATATTAATTATACGATAGTGACTTGTATACATAAGTTAAACGTTCTTCGTATAGCGAGTTTTCGTTTTAGAAACAAATTGTTTTCAAATAGATCAACTTATAATGTTTTATGTTTTCCAATAATTATAACGTCATTATTTATGTACTCACGCGGTGATTAATAAAGAAACTAATTGCTCGTGACTATATCTGTATACAGATGTTTGCATTACCTTAAAAGTACTTAAGATTAAACGGTCACAATAGAATACTTAATAAACGTATTATAATTGGTCTTTAAAAAAATTTCAAATTGAGAATATGGTAGGACAAACAGTATTAAGACAAATTGGAGCTTAACGATAACTTTACCGAAAGTATTCCCGTTAAAATGGAAAATATTATTTTTCGTATATAACAATTCAGGTCGATCCGCACTACCTGTGTTGATATTTGTTCGAACGCATTACCGTAAGATTATCATATAAACGTTAGATCATTGACAACACGAGGAATTTTATCTCAAACAAATATACCCAGAAATTTGAACTGTGTAGTTGGTGTATTTCGGTGTCCGAAAAGAGTGCGGTGCCTTTTGTTATTTATGAAATATTGATGTCAGTTAGATCGTAAAGTCGGGCTAAAAAAACGGCGTAAAAACGTTTAGGTTGGAGTTTTTCGGATAAAAAAAAATATATACAAAACGTTTACCAGTGGCAAAAACCATCATACGTTTGCGTTTGGGGTACACAACTTGCGTACGACTTTCCTGAAATAATAAAACCGTACGTATTAATATATTCGTTTAAATTCACCTTAAGTAGATTTTTTGACATTTACAATCAACGACACCGTTTACTTCTTATATAATAATAATATACGGTACATTAATGTAATAGATGTTTTATCTTCACAGAAATTCGAAGAAATAAAAAAAACCCACTCAAATTTTCTGTTCAGTTTTATCGATCAAAATCGATTCGCCATAAAAAAGGAAAAAATAAAACGTTATAAACGTTTTATACGCGTACATAACTTAAACAATATACGCGTCCAAAGTGATTTTTTTAACACGAGCAGTCGATTAAAGTCAATCATTTTGTGCAAATTGTATTTCGGTGTTATTCGTTCATCGTTTAAAAATTATTTGAAGATATTTTTTTTTAAAAATTACATCCCTAAAATGAATTGACGAAAATTATTTTTTAATTCTTAATTTCTATATTTTCCGATAATGAATAATTAGAAACCAATTAACAAATTTGATTGCAGGAAAAATTTTTTACGTAATTTCGTGTCAATTTTAATGTCTTTACCTTTTTGACACTAATGCATTAATGTATAACAGAGATAGTGGTTGTAGCGACTTTCATTAAAACGGGTTTTGAAAGACCGATATTAAATATTTTTAAAAAAGCATCTGGAAGAGGTTACGTTTTCAGTGTCTACTGTAGAGTACCTCACCACTTCATCGCTTTTCAAACGTAAGTATTTTTTACTACAGGCGAAATTGATCATACATTAAGCGACAACACGCACGTATTGAAATAAGTTATACATATTTTACGAATTTGCGATAAAACCCGTCGTTTGAAAATTAAAAGCCCAACGAAACCGTAACAAATAACGTACAGAAAAAAAAATATATAAATTACAAAACACTATACGAAGGTATATTTATAATATTATTATATTAATACTATTATTTATATTATAAATATTATTATTTAAAAATAATAATAACAAAAAAATCCATTAAAATAATTTTAAAAAAAAAATTAACAACGACGATTATTTACATTTGTCTAGATTTATTTCGGCTCGTAGTAAAAAAGTCGGTTAGTACTTACGTACATTTATAAAGTTTAAAAATTATTAACGTCGACGATGACGGTCGAAGTTTACGTGTCGTGTTGACGATGTTTCCACTCGTAGACAACAATACCGTTACTCTACCAAAAAGTCGCCGCGACCACGGAATTCGGATTGGATACATTTCGACTTGGATTTTTAATTTTCGTTCCGTGTAAACGGATATAGGCCGGATACACACCTATAAAAGCGGGAAAATGTGGTAGGAGAATTCGAGCGGTTAACGTGTGTGTGTGTGTGTGTGTGTGTGTGTGTGTGTGTATGTGGTCGGGTCGAAGAGAACTTTGGGGCTCCGTGGTGTCAGAGATTCTCTGTGCACTCCCTGATGGTAGCGATAGTTGGGCGGGGGGCGGAGAGTAAGGAGGGCACATGGTAGTAGTGTATATGTATAATGGTGACTGTAGCGACGCGGAAGAGAAAGTACCGCATTAACGTCGCATTTTCCACAGCCAACGCGTCTAGTATTCAGAACACATAGTGTGCAATACGGTGTGGGGGCCTCGTGTTTCTCCACCCCACATCCGTCGCCCAACGAAACCAGCCGACGACGCGTGTCCGCCGTAGCGCCCACACTAAATTAAACGTCCCCCTCGTCGCGACCTCACTCTTAGTTTCTCTCTTTTTTTCTTATTCTCTATTCCGCTTCTCCCACCATCTTTTCTCGTCCTAACGTGCACACCAACTCCCTTACCATACCCCACCCTCCAGATCGCAGTCCAGATATCTCGACGATTCCCATCGTCGCGTCAAGTGCGCTTATACATACATACATACATACGTACTTACGTTACTTGTGTCTGGACTTAACAACGTTATGCCCTTTCGGGACGCTTTATCGCTCGCGAACAGCCACGACGCACTTATTACAACACTCTTCGCGCACGAACATAATGAATGTGCCCGGGTGTAAGTGTGTGTGTGTGTATGTGTGAGAGTTTCGTTCGTTGTCTACACGCGAGATACGAACAAATTTAAGCAGCCGGTATTTATATGTGAAAATCGTCAACAATCTTCTAAATTATTCCGACAGCTGTATTAAAATATGTTAAAAATGTTTAAAGTATCGAAATACGTTACAATACTTTCACGCACACGGGCGCGCGTATTATAAATACTTTCTTTCGTTACGAATCCCAGCGCCTGGCATATCGTTATTCACAGGCGCTGTTCCGTCCTGTGCGCCTGACGGAACGCCAAAACGTTTGTGTATGCGAGAGTTCCGCTTACTTGTAAAATGAACCGCTGTGACGATTTTCGATTGCACCGTTTTCGATTGTTATCGACCCGTGTCGTACAACTTCCGTGTTCCGTAGCGGTACAACAATCGATTCTCAGATAACGCGATTGTACACTGTACGATCCACATTTTCATAAATACTTGGTAATATCGATTACGAAATCGTCAGTCAGAAACGCGAATAATTGAAGCGCTGGAATTCCGAAACTCTGACGATAAAACAAAAAATTAACGCAATAATGACGAACTTAACTCCTATTGTTTGTGGCAAATTAAAAGAAAACATTTATTATATTTCACGAGTAGTAGCAATTGTAACGAAACACTGCCGCTAAAGTAGGATTTCCGACGCGCCGACGTCGCATTGGTGTTAAAACCAACACGAATGTGCCGCCGTCGTGGTTATAATACTGACGAATACGAGTATGGCACGAATCTCTTCGAAACATACGTATTGTAGTGGTCTATGCTTCGGCCGGTTCGAGGCGTCTGAAGTTCAAATCAGTAGCAAACGAACGGAATTGTCATCGTGGTGTTTTTACCGAACGAGGTCAAAATATCAATAGTCCACCATATTCCGACCATTATACGATATATGCATATAGGCGCATTATCTCTTAAGTCGACACCACGAAGTCGCCCGTAGTAACGATGTAACGAGTAATTTAACGTTCGATTTTAGAAATGTTCTGGTCGCAAATAAATTTGTCTCGAGTAGATTAGCTAAATCTAAACGATAATAATTTTATAGATGAAATGAAACTCCGTTGGTAAAATGTACTTACATATTAATCGCGTCTCGGTATTTCGATTGCATTCAGCTCTTGAAATAACGTCTTGGGCGTCGCCTTTAATGAGTATTCTCAGTAATTCTACAAGTCTTTCACCGGATTTAGACAATTACGCTTGCTCGAAACATCCGCTACCTGTATCCAAACGTTCGAGACAAGACGTCGCGTTCGATTCCTTCCGTACAATATCCGCTACGAGTAATTTGTTCCGAATAATCGACGACCGTTTTTTAATGCTAACCCAATATTTAATTTCTGAAAATCCTTCGAATCGGATCGTCTTTGAGAACAAACAATGGCCGACCAGAAATCATGGTACAACCACCGGACAATCAACATGTTTCCATACAGGCTTCCAGATTTATCGGAATAGCTGACCGTGTTATTAAATCATCTAAATAACGAGTTTGATGATTGAAATTCGGAGAAATACTCGTACGTAAGCGAGTAGAACATTAGAAATAAGATTCGTTATGATTTAACGTACCGGTTAGACAATAATTAGACGACGAAATATATTCAATGCACATAGTATACATGTGCTATCGTGTATGAACTCGGAATTCAAAAAACGGTGAAATTATATTTCATTCGGAAACGTAGTTTGTCACGAAACGCCCACGAATAAAATGCCAATTTGGTTTAGTGAATATTACGTAAAAAGGTACACACTCGAAAGTTCGTATTTATATTCGCACGTTTCTCGTTGATTACTTTTTCATTGTTCAAATTCGTGGGTGCTTATGCGGTTATTTGTTACATATATTTTTACGAAAAGTGTAGGTCGTAAAATTAAACCTGAATATATTGATAGCGAATCGTTAGCGAAAAAACGAAACAATTATGTATAATTATTAGACGATACGATAAAAATAAACGTTATATTTTCTTTTAAAACCACGTCACGCGTTATGCTGGATAGCGAAATGCACAGTTAAGTTGAAAAAATACGAAATTCACTAAAGAATGTCTTGCTTTATAGAATAAGCGTAAATCCGTGTTCTACTATTATCGATAAACAATAATTTACATTTAGAAACGATAGTAAATCGTGTAACTTTTATAATACGATTCGGATTGAAATTAACTTTAACGGTAGATTTATGTAATGCACTTGAAAGGCAGAAACGACGATTTTATTAAGTATTTTTCGCATAAAATATAAAAGTTCAAGAGCGCGATAGCCGAATATTACGTATTTCCGTTTCATTTTTAATCAACGAACGAAATTGACGAACACGTTACGGCCCATTCTTAAAATTAATAGGCCGAACACTTAAAATCAAATAGAAATAAATCGACGATACTTGTAAAATCGACGGATGTTAATTCGCGTTAAGAATTTACAATTATAAACCAAAAGCATACTATCACAAGGGTTACGTTAGTAGTTATTTATATAGTATGAATAATCCACGGGGTTTGATAGTTAATGATTAAAAATGTTTTACTGCGAAGGAAGAAGACCCGCTCGGATTGTGAGCGTACACTATAACTAATTTACACAGCCCCCGTTTTACTGACTTCACATTTAACATAGTAGCGTATATATATTTTCGCCAAAACCTAAATGTATTTTTAAAAGAGGTGGAACGCAAATAGAGCGTCCTTTTTTTTCTTGCGATGAAAACCTTGCTCCTAAATGGGTTAGTCATTAGCAACGATTTGTGTATGTGCGTTTTAAATTTGATATTTTTATATTTAGGGAAAGCCTCGTCGACACAACGGTTTTTACACTGTAGTGCATTTTTACGCTAAACACAGAAATTCGTATCTGTGGAACGTAAATTCGATTTTCCATTGGCTACCTTCCAAACGATTAATTTTTATCATACATTGGACAACCAAAAATTATGGCCACAAATGGTCTCGCCGGAATTTATCAGTTTGTTCTTATTTTAATTTCAACGTGTTTCAATCAGACGATTTCTGGTAACGAGACTCGAGCCTACGAAAATAATTGATTTTTAAGTTCCTAGTATGTAAACAAATGTAGTGTTTTCGTCTTTACTGCGTAGTTTTATTCCCGTGATTGTAATTTAATCGGAAATACCTACTTAACGAATCATGTCAAAAATAATATGATAATATGACATAGAACTATAATGCAAACTCACATTTCGGTAAAAGTTTAAAACGTAAAATATACGTTTATTTTATCATTTATAATTATATAATTGTATTAAACGTAATTAATATCGCTTTACATTTTTATGGTAAGCTATACCCAGTAAAATTTAAAGTCATTAAAATTGAAAACAATAATAATTAGTCTTAATGAAATTACTACGTCAAAATATATTATTTTTTAGACAACTATTATGTACAATATATTTTAATTTATTCGTAAGTTGTATTAGTGTCGAATTACCGAAGTTGGACTAATATATACTCGCATGTATATATATATATATATATATATATATATATGTATGTATATATAAGATATATGTATGTATATATAAGATATATACGCCTATTGTAACGAAAAAATAGTTAACGGTTTCGTCGTGTTAGATTATATAGTATTTTGTATACGGCTAACAGTTGCAAGTTTTATAAATATATTACAAAAGCGTCCGAAAGAAGAAATAGGCAAGTGTTTTAGAAACAAAAATATTTAATTATTTTTTTTATATACATATAAATTGTATACATGTCGTACTGTAAATATTATTATTATAAACAATCGCCCAGCGTTATTTCGCTTTTCGTTTCGTAATAAAGATTTATTACAAAATAATTATTAGTTACTAACTTATACTAACTGGTTCTTAAATCACAAAGCAATTATTAACCTTTTACGGTGTTTTTTCCATTTATTAATTCTTCACATGCCGCTCTACAATGCATCCTTGAATTGTAAAATACTGTCATATTTTACTACCTAACATTTGCGGTAGCGTTTAATAACGTTAAAAAAATTCACGGTCGACGATTCCGGGGAATCAACAAAAATATCTCCACGCGTGTACTCCCGGCTTATTTTACTTGTGACGTTTAGGATCTTGGGACGTTGCAGTCGAACGTCCACACATATTGGGATTTAATCGAATTAACATACAGGCACAACTTATAATTCCGCGCCAATTCCAAAAGTCTGCCGGACACGGTCATTTGTGTTAATTGTAATTGGGTGGTTCGAATGAATATGGCCGTTTTTCTATAAGTGGAACGGCACGAAATAAAACTTTAATTGCCATACACGTTGCATTCAAAAGTAATTCGACGAACTTTTGTGTAACTAGTACGTTTTATTCACCGGGGACACATTATTTTACAAAAGTAGAGTGGACGTTTCGAAAAAACCTCGTTTAATGTTTAAAATAGAAAGATAACTCCGACGATAATATTAACGGTATTATAATAAAAATAATAGCAACGGGACCTAAATAAAAATTGAAACTTTTACCGTCGAATAAAAATATGTTATGGTCCCTAAGTAATATTTTCATTATCGAAAATATTACACAATGAAACGGTTTTCTGTGTCAATATTTCCTTAACCGTAAATTATTAAATAGCGGAAAAATGTCTTGTTAAGTACCTATATATATATATATATATACCTACATACAGTGGTATATTATATTATTTATTTTCAGAATGGAAGGTATTTATAATTTTTTTTGTGTAGAAAGTATTATAAAACCGAGAAAACCGTGAAAAATTAAACCAACCATAAAATGCGTGGCAGTAAAAATATATATTTTGGCATAGAAAACTCGTAAAATCACCCATGAAGTTTGGACGTAATAATTAAAATCGAAATATTTGCGAACCGAGCGTATAAAAAACGATTTGCTTATTGGAAATTGTACGCGCGCTAATGGCATATAATCGTCACGAATTGAAATTCGACGTTTCGGACATTTACAGGAAGAAATACGTCCGTTCGGAACGGATCGCTCGTATATAGAGAAACACGGACAAAAATCGATTTTCGTTTCACCGTACGACGTGCTATTTTCGGTGTACGAGTTTATCCGATAATAAAGTTATTTTTCACGTCCTACCTGTTTGCCGGACGTTTTATTTGGTGCAACTAAAGCCGGCAACCACGGACTCGGCACATGGTTTTTGTCCGTGGTCACAGCAATATCGTTTTGTTATTATACGGATTGCTTCGCTGGGCAAGACCCGTCGTCAATGTGCTCTGTACACGCCACGAGAAAAAAATGCGTTTTTATTCCACAGTATCTTTTGAACGCAGGATTTAGACGGGCGAAAAAAGTATAACGGTGAGGTGTGAAAAAAACAATACAGACACACATACACACATATATATATATATATACACACACACACACAGAAAAAAAAATAATAATAATGGGAAAAAGTTCCATCCAAGAAGTCGTTAGTCAGTGGTACGGGGCGAGTTTCGGAGGAATAAATCAATTACGGATAAAAGTTTTATAGTGTTTCCAACTGGCGGGGGGTGTAAATCACATTGGATTACCGGATGGATGACCGATGTAAATCAGGATTTTCTACCCGTTTAAACCGGTCATAAAATTGGCCAAATGATATTTTAAAACGTTACCCGTATTTTAAGAGTTCTCCGGGTTTAAGGCGACCCGAGTAAAGCGAAGAGTAACAAGTATTCATTCCTTATGTTTATATAATGTCCTAGAGATTGTGTGTATTTTTTTATCCTGTTGTGATACTAACGTAGACATTATTGATGTGATTAATATTAACCACTTTATTTCCATCTATTGATTCCCGTTACAATAAATATATGTTTATTTGAAGAATATAAACATCTATACTGTAAATACATAAATTATACGAATTTTGACACATATTAAAAACGGCGCTTAATATATATATATTTTTTTTAGGCATACAATGAAAGTATATTTTTGTTTAGGTACGTAATATTTCAATATTGTAGCATGTACGACGTTGTCGCTTCTACATTTTTAACGCAATCATACTTGCACGGTCAATTTATCATCGAAATTAGATTTGTTATTCTGAATAACACTAGAACACGGAATACGAAGCGAGTTTTTTAAAGCTTTTATCAATTTGTCGTAACGTTTTTATCTCGAAACTATCAACGTGTAATTTTTCGAATTTACTCTAATATTGTCACTTACTAGAAACATTTTTTTTATTTTTTATAATATACGATCGAGTTATAACTAATAAGAAACACCTATTTGAATAATAATATTTTATATCGTTAGCGTTTTAACGAAATTCGCATACCGCACTAATTAAATATGCCGTTGGCATTCTATACTTCGTTTGTTAATTATACGTTTTATATTGATGTCAATCGAGCTTATTTAAACTCCACTAATTAACAGGGATGCTACAATAAATTATTTATATGGACTCAAACATGTTTTAGTTACAAATTGCGCGTATTACGGTGGTACAGGAATTAGATGTACCAATTGACGACTGGAATGGCCAGGGATGTTATTTGTTACGAATGTTTTTTGCCACAACGCCACGGCCAATTATTGATTTGTAAACTACACGTTTTGCAACAAAACTTCGTGCTGGATTGGAAATACGCTTTATTTTCGACTCTTTTCGCCGCTGTTTTGTGTACCAAGTGTCACGGACAAAATAACTACGTTTTATGTCACGCGTGCATTCCGTTATTAATAACCGCTTAGTCAATTTGTATTGTAGTTGTAATTGAATAACGAGCGTAAAAATATAAACGTATTTCATCGGAAAACCTAAAAATCATATAAGTCAATCTATTTGTATATGAACGAAATTTATTCAAATTTCAATACTTATTCTATATTATAAGCGTATTTGACATTTGTAATCGAAGTACTTCACTTGTCTGAGTGTAGGTCTTACATGAATCGAAATTTAAGTGAATTTACTTAAAACTCAATCAGTGTAAATATAACACTATTGGTGCTAAGTTTAACGATTTAATTATACGTTTAATATACTAAAATTCCAGTTAAAGTTATATTCTTTAAATGCGATTTTAGGATTGCCGTGTAATACGTGTAAAGACTATATACATAGTCAAATTGACGTAGTTTAACAAATCTAAAAATCAAATTTCGACAAAATTATGATAGATACGTATAGTTGGCGTATTTCAAATACGAAATTCTAAGCATTTTCAAACGATTTGAATAAATTTATACTATTTTATTTATATTTACATTAAATGAAATTCACCTTTTTTAATGGAGCAATTTCTTACATCATTTGGAGTGTAGCTCAACGTAAATTTATTAGAATATAGTGTCGTAAAATGTAACTTCGATAAAAATATTTGACGTAAAATAATCGGTAAACGTTTATTAGACGTATGACGTACAAGCTAGTCGTAAAAAAAGATTTTTGGTTAAAAATATTTCATGAGAAATGTTTAGTTCAAATGTCAAAAACTAAAGGCTATTTATTTATACGCGTATTTTTTTTTTATTTTAAAACTTATGGTTACCACTTTCAAAATATATTTGTATTAAAAAAAAAGTTTTGTTTCAAAAATTTTGCAATTTCAAAATAGTGTATACATACAGGATAACTATCGAAACTTTAAGTAAACGTTTTCATTTTAAAAATTGTGAATGACGAACCTTCTTTCAGACGTTCTCTATTTTATAATAAAGATTTGGAGCGTAAGAAAATTATACAAGTCATTACAATAACAGTCAGCGTTTACGACATGTTTCTTTTAATTACAATATAAACTTCTGTAGTGTCCAACGAAACCAAATTAGCCGGCAAAAATTGTTTTCGCTCTGAATCTCCTGTACGTGTATATAAGTATACGTATATTTTTATTCGCTATTTTCGAATTGACTGTATATTTATTTGCTTTATATTACTTGGACCGGAATCCTAGAGATATGAATGCCGGTTCAGGAGTAGAAATTGTTGAGACTGCGTGCCCAGGGAATTGTCAACGCCTTCGAGTACAGTGAAATGAAGAGTAAGAGGGAGCAGGAGAGAATAAAACCGGAATACGTTGACATTCGCAGAAGGAAAGTTATAAATTTACAAACCACTGTCGCTAGTTGTCTGTGACGACGTCGACTCTCGAACGCGTGCACCTCCACTCCCACCACCCGGGGCCGGGCGACGTTATTTTTTATCATTCCGACGACACAAATGATCCGAAAGTAACGTACCGTTTTGACGACACCAGTTATATACGCCGTAACGAGTGTATTCCATCCCTTCCGCGGCTTTAGATCACCGTCGATCCACAACCGTAGTAACTTGCGGATTGTCGTACCACCACCACTACCACCAATGAGGGTAAACCTTCTGCCGCCCCCCAACCTTCCTCGTCCTCACGTCACGTATAAATAGAAAGATTATATAATATTAAGCCGTGACTTATACACGTACTTACACGACTACTCGATGTAGTATAATGTGTTCCACTCTATGAAATATAATGTAATGTATGTTCGTATATATATGTGTATGTGTGTGTGTGTGTGTGTGTGTGTGTGTGTGTGTGTGTGTGTGTGTGTGTGTGTGTGTGTGTGTCAAGTCAAGCTGTTGATATTGTTTAACGCGGTAACCGAGTTGCTGGTGTAAATATTTGACGAATTTTCCGGACAAAACGAAAGGATCTTTATGCACAATGAGGCGATCCATTGTGCAGTAGTGGTATACAATACATGTAAACTCATATGCGAACCGATGTGGTGATGTTGATGATGTGTCATCGGGTGTGAAGGAAAAGACTAACCGCTTAACGTCGGCTGGTCGTATAAACACGCTAGAAACAGTCGACATAATAACGGCTGCAACGGCCACAGTAGTAATAATAAAAATGTCCCGAGAATCGAGAGTTCCGAAAACGTTTCTTTGTGTGCTTAACACCGTCGAACCTTCGCGTATGAAATAACACGTACGCCGATATGGCGTTTACATTAATTTCGTCGATTTAACTTTATAATTATTTCGGCTCGCGTGGAATTCCGTGGAAATATTTCTAGTCGCAAACAATACGCGCGCCCCACGACCAGCTCCCATCCGCGCCGAAAATGAGCGAATAAATAAACGTTTAACGAAGCGTCAATTTCGGATTAAGACGAGCGCGCTCGTTTTTATCCGGAAAACGATTATAATTTTTGTCCGTCGAAACTCCGTTGTACAATTAGTATTGACGATTTAAAATATGACGCGATACGTACGAATAATAACAACGGTACGAAAAAAGAAGCGGACGTGTATTTAAACCGAAAACACAGACACGGCGAACATAGTGGACGTTCGAACAGCGGGTCAGAAGGAATAATTTTGATTCGACGATAATTTTTTAAAAATACAAATAAACGGACGTACACGACGGTCGGATTTCGATTACTGTTTTAGAATAACGAACAATGTACAACAACCGTTTACAGTAACGATAACGCGATCCAGCAATTACGTTACAATATATATACGGCGATAACGTTAAATAAAAATATATTTCTGATTCGATAGTGTGATTTATGTTCAGCAACATCGGCCACGTAAATATAACCGTACCCTCATATTAAACGTCAAGTTATCCATCAATTTTAGCCAAAAAAATAAAAAATAAATTGCTTACCTTCACGTAAAAAAAAACGCGGCAGGTAAAATGTGGATTTATTGTACCGTTTAGTGTCTAAAACATGGATGATCGATAAATATAGACTATAGATGTAAGTATGTATGTAAGTGTGTATGTGTGTGTATATTTTTTCAAACTTATTTCCATTATCGCGTGATGTATATATAATATTGAACAACATTTATCACGCGTGTGTCATTTTCGTGTTCGAATTATTAAAATCTATCGCAATAATATCCGTGAATAATAATTTTCCGAAAGTGTTTTGTAGACGGTGAAAATATCGTGTATTTAAACCTAAAACGGTTTTCGAACTCGGTCGAGAATTGACGGTGAGATGGTGGCCGATAAACCCGACGAAATATAATGGTTTTTTCCCCTTTGCCAGTATCTAATCGTTGTCATCCTGGACAGGGTGATAATAAAAAATTTCTATAAGCGTCAAGTGTGTGCGCGCGTATAGATATATTATACCTCATCCCGTTTCGCCATAACCACGAAGTACATATGTTAACAGATGAACGAACACTTTTCGTTAGCCAACAATGGTTTATTGATATAGGTTTTCCTCCCTTCTGATATTTCTAAAGTCATTCGAAGCCGATCTCGCGTTATTGAAACCGCACATGTCTAAAAACGCGAAACGAATGATTATATTATCTTCCTGTTTTCTTTTTTATGAAAACGATTTAAAATATTCACTAAATTCGAAAAATTTACGCTTAAATAAAAAAATTCGGAGTCAACAACGAACACGATTTGATTACAAGGAACTATAGTTAAAGCGAACGTATCAATTTTGAAAATGTTAACGAAAATTTATTAAATTAACAAGCGTGACTGAATTGTAAAATATTTACACATAATCGCGACGAAGATTAAACGTTTGAAATAAATTTTGATAATTATAACCGAGTGTAAAATTACATTACTACCTAGTACTAATAGATCGAAATCGGCTATTGTAATGGCAATAGACTAAAATTGGACACCGTCGAAAAATATGGAATAAATGCCCCGATTTAACTCCCAACACGTTTTGAGAACTTTTAAATATATTTTAATTAATATGTAAACATAAAATACAGGCGATTAATTACAATAAAAATTGTCCCATTCATAACATATAGTAAATATTTGATTGGATATACAACAGAAGTAATTCCTAAAATTGCATAAAATTGATGAAAACGTAGATAAATAAATTTGGTCGAAATTAAATCGCACAATAACGTATTTAATATAATAAATATATATTTAAAAATCGCATTGCAGGTATAGAGTTCATAGGAAAATGAAATTTTAACTATGTTTTTCCAAATCGTCGAAATAATATTGTCGAATGACAAATTAGTCCAAAAAAAATTATAATATATCAAATAAAGACAAAGCGTTTTAATTATTATTATCACTGTCAAGTAATATTCTGGTAAAAACGCTAGTTTTTTCATACATCAATTTAGTAGTATTCACGTTATTTTAAATCGACTGATAAATTACTTGTTTTCTTTTTATATATGAGTAAGAGTTATAAATACTGAGAAATTATTTGAATTAAAACAAATTTTTAAAATAAAAAAAAACTTTTTTAATATCAATATTGAACCACATATATTGGAAAATCATATTTCTTGTTTCACTTAAATAATAGTAAAATTTAATAATACCTTTTGGCCACTTTGTGTATAGTTTCCTTGATATAAAGATAGATATAAATACTATATAATTTTAAATGATAACTATGAAATTTGATAATGAAAATTGTATCTAGAATAAGAAAATGTGATTTAGAAAAATTAATTTAGAATAATATGAAAGTAAAAATAAATAATATATTATATAATTTCTGTCTATAAATACATATTAATATTCTAAATAATATTTTGTACCTGATGTACCATACTTGTTTTGTTGGTCGATTTTTAAAACAAAATTAACACTCAAATTAATTATTATATTATACTCAGATTAGTTCACTCACTGATCATATACTACAAGTACTACTTTCGTTTTATTGAAACTTAAAGGAGAGCGGTGCAAAATGAAAAATAATATCTTAAATCCTTGAGTGTTTTACGTTGATGTGCTAGGTAAGTTGACGAATCGATTATACGATGTCTATTATATTATACGTGATATTATAATCTACTTATTTCCAATATTCGAGGTTGGTACTTTAAGGAGTATATAGGCTATCTATGCACTTATACTACTTTAGTAGTCTATGCACTTATGCGGTTAGAACTCACAAGAGTATGAGGCGCACATAATATGATATTACGTATATCGATAGAAAGGGAATAATATAATAGAATTATACGTTTCATTTATTCTAAATCAAAGAAAATCCAATCGAATCAGGAAATGGAAATTAATATTATAAATTAACCACTACTATAATCAAATTGTCCCCAAATTATCGGTTTGCTCGTCGTTTTCTCTTTTATACCAAAAGTGATTATATTTTTTACAGTTATAATAAATATGATCAATATAATAACGTACAAACCTGAAAATGAATGGCGTTAATAAATATATATGATATTCGTATAGGTTTGTATACGTTTTGTTGAGGGCAACAAATTAGACACTTATCGACTTAATAATCTACATACACTATCGGTATTAACGTTTTTGGTGTATGGTTTTATTTATGTGTAGCAGAACACCGTAAACAATAAATAATGAAAACACCATCGTAGGTCTTTAAATTGTTCGCAAGTTTTGACGTTTTAAACATTTTTGAGCGAAGAAAAAAAAATGTTAAATTTGATTACCCATGGGGTGAGTTCCCTATCATCGTAAATAAATTTTACTACGAGCTTCTAGCCCCTGGGCATCAAATATTATTTCCCCCTATTCCATTTTCAAATAATGATGACGAAATACAGATTTGCAGAACCTGAAAGTTCTACGCCTTCTCTCTCTCTCTATATATATATATATATAAGCGTCCTCGATTCATCCTTCTTTTCAGTTGTAGTCTATTCAGTTGCGATAGAGATTTTGCGTTATTTTGCGTTATTCCCAAGTGTGACTTCAATAATAAATGACAAATATAATATTAAAAAATAAAAATTCAATCTTAAACCTACGTTTTAGTGTACCGAAATGGTCTCGGAAATTTATATTTCCCGCGATAAATGTTTGAAACCGTGATATTGATAAATAATAGCGTAGATCGCGGAAACTTATTTTTAAATTAAAAACTATTTCGTAGAACAATTTATTTTGAATCTTGCCAAATTACAATAATAAGTTTCGTTCTCCGAATAATTTTTTGTGAAATTTTCCCTTAATCCTTTGCCATATTGAACAGAGTACTTGGCTTAATTCGATAAAATATTAACGGTATATATATGAACGAAATGCTCTCGAATATTCCGTAATATTTATTTAATATAAATAATAATATATTTCTATTTGTTATCTAACTCTCAGCGTTCTATAAAAATACCCTTCAAATAATATATTTAATTAACGTATAATTCAATTTTAATACTTTTGGTTTCGCTGAATAATATAAATAATAATTTTCAAAAATAATTGTTTCCCGACATTTCACGTTATAAATAACTTAAGAAATAATAAATAATTAAAAAATGGCTTTAACTATCTCGTACCATAATATATTGCCTAGCTGTAAAAGGTATATGAAGATGTACATTTTTGGTTATTCTACGCCTACGAACCGTATAAAACGTCCGTAAACTCTCTAAATATATTATTTATAGTTTGAAGTTAAGAATAAAATTGCACATACTTACACGTTTACAGCTACGCCCTGTGATTAATGATATAATCAAATAAAAGTCGTTTTTTCTTAATTTTTTTTTTTTAAATTTATCAATGTGAATTATTAATCGGTAAATGCTGTTCCCTTATATCTTATCTATTTTATTTGGTTATTAAAACTAAAACGAAACCAAAAATAATATTTTCATTTTAAGAAAAGCAAAACAGAATGTGTAAATATTATATGCGTTACAATTACATAAAATATATCGATTTTCAAAAACGTATATAAATTACACCACACGCGTTATACGTAAATCAATTATTTTTTTTAAAAATAATTATACACCAGCAATTATTGGACTTTATTTTTTAGAAAATATTATTAGGTCGAACTTGTTCATAACACGTCAAACCATAGGATAAAATATTATCGCACATTAATTAATATATAAATTCAAAATTCGGGTTAATTTATACTATTTAAATGTACTAAAAATGTATATTACAATTTCAATGAAATTGAACATATTAACAATTGGGACTACAACAGTCATAACTATTATCATATAATATATAAACGTAATTAAATACGTCGTGTGTTTAGCGTGACAAATTAACAATTACACGACGTAAGTTGGACAATGTCGAACAGACAAAAGGCAGCGCGAATAACCTATATTAATAAAAAGTTAATTTCGGAAATAGAGAAAATATTATTGGCGCATACAGACGACAGTAATGATTGCAATTTTATTCTACGCAACAAGCAGAAATCGCAATCGTATCCTTGGCAATATTGTTGGGAATTTTTGTTTATTCGTACGATTACGTTATTTGTTCAGTGGCATGCAGAATAATTTAACAGGAATACTATCCTAGAGAGAATAAAATCGAGTTAAAAATAAATAAACTCTGATTCTCCGTTCTACGCTATATTTGATTTGGCATTCGTACACTTTTTTTAAAAGGAAATTATTCTTCTGGCGTTTTTTGAGAAAAAATATCGATCAGTTGAGAAAAATATGCTTAATTAAGACAGTAGCTGTACAAGCTAGATTATTACTACGCGCGATTATTTCCATACGATCGGTCTTACATCGTTCCATTTTGCACGTTAATTTCCGTACGTAACGAAAATATATGTTTTATTCGCGGCCGACAATAATAACGTTCGCTTTATTGTTCCAAAGTATATTTTTATCGTCTAATTTTTAGTTTCGATCGTGTTTCTAAACGAATACCATCAATATACGTACGTTTTATAGGTTTTCGTTTTTTTTTCGCCCAATCCAATTGGCCATATTATTTAACGTTAAATAAGTAAGTACCAACGAATGTTACCGGTTTTTAACACTCTTTCGCTTAGAAATTTTTATTATGTACTTTTTTTAGTGGTTAATATCGCATAAAATATCGTTATTATATTTAGTAAAAACAAAATAAAATAACAACGAGATAATTCGTTAATTACGCAAAATGTAATTTACATTTTTAAATACAAAAGTTGTATATCTTCTTATTCTCCTTCCTCGCCTTATTCTCCCTCTTAGTTCTCACCTCCATTTGATCATTTGATCCACTCGATCTCCCACATCGTTCACACACACACCCGCAGTCCTATCACACACTCAATCCCGTTTAACCAATCCTTTTTTGGTTTTCCTTCCACGCTCAAATCTATAACTGTTTTTACTGCTTCCGAAACAAAAGTTATATAAATATATATAATACTAATACAAATAATATTTGTGGAGTTACTTGTTACTATTTATATGAAACATTCAATTGACTTATTATACGTATGCCATTAGATATTAAATAGTTTTATTGGAAGCAATATAATTGACGTTCATTATTTAATTCAATAAATTTAAGTTTTTTTTTTTAAAACCCACCCTAACTTATTTATGGAATTCATTTCTAATTTTAATTAAGAGAATATTACCTGAATTATCTTATCTTGTTAATAAAATAAATAAATAATAGACGGATTTTAGTTCATAAGGCTATATAATTAATCATCTAGTAATACTATATTATCAATTTAAACATAGTTTGTTCGTTTTATGAAAGAATTATCACGATTTAATCGATTATGTTAACATTTTCGAACGAAATAAATTTAATTATCATTATCATTACAATTATGCCACGATTATATAAATCATAACTAATCGCTTTTTTGTTTTAACTGGATTTTGGACTTCTTTAGAGCTTCTTTTACCGTAGAATTGTGGTAAATCTAATTCAATAAATACACCTAATACATTTTTTCATTTGCTAACGACATACGTTTTGTAACCTCATTCCGTCTATTAAGGTTTAGTGATATTCGGTGCGACCATTAATAGTAAATGTGGTTGTTAAGTGTGCTCATTTTGATTCTCTTGAAAAATTTAAAGGCAGCTTAATAAAAATAATATCATATCTTCCGCCATAAAACCGCTTCGCAATATCAACGGACAATAAACACGTATTTAAGGGTACTGGTCGGTGGGAGGTGAAACGGAGATAACAAATATTTATCTGGTTTAAGTGTAATGCAGAAAACGATCGTATTGGACACATGCGGGCGCATTCGGTTATATCTGGAGGTTCGCGAATGTGATAATATAAATAAAAAAATTTTATGGTGACGGACCAACGAGAAATCGGATTAACGGTGGGTTTACAGGAGATCGGGTGACTGGAGGTCATTTTTCATTTAGCCCCTTTTTATGGCTGGCCGAGACTTAACCGATATTTCGGCGCATTAAAGCCCGCCAAAACCGCATTACCATTGGACTACCACCACCACTACTACCACCACTGCCACCAACACCACCTTTACCAACGGTCGCAAAACTTGCTGATTAAATTTCTGTCTGGTAGATCGATAGACCTCACCTTGTCCTCACCTCTTCTATCGTTATTTGCCGCTATCTCTGACAACTAACAGTTTGTTGCTTAGTTAAACGATCAACCAGTATACGCACATTATTCAAAACTTTACTGGATGATTAAGAATACCTGAAAAAAAATACAACCGACAAGGTATTTTTTCTTATTTTTTTTTAATACACGACGTAGTTGAATTTTAATTAAGTTAAAGTATTATTTTTTTTTGTTGGTAAATAAAAGAAAGATTATATTGATACGTATGTTAAATATGTAAATCCTTGTCATTCGTTATATAAAATATAATTGATGTTATTCGACGGAACAATTGGTTTTTTCTTTTACGATTATTTTAATAGAAAAATTACACGAATAAAAGAGTCCCTAATTTATTTGTATAAAATTATACGTCATATTCTGGTTATTATATGTTCAAATTGTCTTTGTCGCCATATTAAACGGATGTTTAATTTCGATTTTTTTGTTTTTTACTTATATTATTACGTATCGCGAATAATTTGAATTATTAACAACCGTGATATAAAAAGTAATACACGGGTAAAATATTTGCACAAAAACGTTCATATTAAAGTGTATAGATACATTGTACAATTTGAATCATTAAATCGTTATTTATAACATAATGTTTATTTAAAATATTTACTTTAACGTTTTTTTTTTTAAATAAAATTTAAATGTATTTTATATAATTCGTTGTCCTAAGAAATTGGAATAAGGTAATTATATATCATACTTATAAGCAATGTTTGGATATCGAACATAGGCGTAATTTATGTGGAAAATTGTTTTTTAAACTTTTAATTGAATAGTAAAATTTTATTTTATTTTGCCGGTCATACATATTTCGCGAAAATAAGTTTCGAATAATAATATGATGATAACCGTGATTATTAACATTCATGTTTATGTCTCGATATTACTACAAATAATATCATGAGTTGTTCTATACATATTTTGATGGTTTACAATTTAAATTTGTATATTATAAATGTGATTCATTTTATAACGAGCGTTTAAAAGAATTACGCTTATGTTTGTATTTGAATCAACAAATGTTATTCCGAAAACGAGTGTTACCCCAACTTTCTAATTTTACCCATTTTAACTATCAATTACCTAGTATCTATTGTAAAATGATTTGGTCTCGTAAATATCATTAGGTATTAAAAATCCAACGAGTAACTTTTTGCTACAACGAGTAGCCATTTGGTTGCAACATCGAGGTAAATATAATGTGCGGCTTAACGACATTGATTAAACGTATCAACGTACGAAAATCGAGCCTTTGTAAACTGTCGTGCAACCAAGAACCTTATGCAATCTTTAGTGAAGAACATTATATTTCACAAAGATTATTTTGCTATCATTAGCGGGATAGTAAAAATTAATTAACTAAAGGATATATCTGCACGAAGTATTAATGGTTTATAAGTAAAAACGTAATTATTGTTTGTCAAGGACAAATAAAATGGAATTATCGGTGGTAAATACGATAATATTATTACTTTTAATATGCCGAGTGTATACGATTGGAAAACGAACAACAAATTGGAAATTTATATAAATCGCTTTGATTATTTGTCACGGTTTTGCGTCGCTGCACGTTGTTCTGCACGGGATGCGTTTCATTATTAATTTCCGGTCAAATACGATAACGTTTCTGAGTTAACGATTCGTAATACATTTAATACGTGTCAGATAATTTTCTCGGTCACGACTAATGCGTTTTTGGAGGAAAATGTATCACAGAGAAACTAAAAATGACACGTCTATGAGAACGCTGGAGGCTGGCCGTTTGTCCGCTGTCAATTACATTTTACGTAATACAACGTTTTTTCTAACGGATTTTCGAAAACTCGTCGAGGAAAAATCCTAGTAAAAGCGAAAAAAGTTGCCGACAGGAAACGAAGGCGAAATAATTATTTTTAAATAATCTTCGCTCGTTAGTCTCTTGCGTTCCGTTTTAATAAGGTAAATCTCGACCTTTTAACGTTTAAGTCAAAATATCATTACAAATATGTAAAAAATATGAAAATAACGTGTTAAGTCATTTATCGTTCAACCTAACAAAGAACAGTTTACAAATGTAATGTATATACATTAATAGATAAACGATATTAAAACGAAAGCGTTAAAATATTTTATAATATTTATACTTATTATATTATATTTCTATTGATTCAGTAATCATAAATATTTTATGTAAAAAAGATTTATTCAATAAATATGTACTTGGTAAATAATAATTTTTTTTAAGCAATATCATTCATTTATACGCTTCTAATATAATGACAATAATAAATAAAATAGCGTTTAAATTCTAAACTTAAACTATAAATGGAATAACAATTATAATTTACTCTTAAAAAATGTATTCAATTTATGATTTTAGTTGTAAGTTGAAGTCTAAGTAATCCAACATTTCAAATAATTAATTATTCTAAAACGAGTATGTTTGTGCGTTTGAATTAACGCATAATATACATCACTGAATTTCGTATAAAAATTTTGAACCAAATAAATAATTCACTAAATATTAAATAATCTATTTGCGAAAGATATAAACAATTGAGTAAGAATTGTACATCAATTATTATTATCAAAAAAATAAAAAGTCAAAAACGAAACTCAAAAATCTAAATTTACTGTCATATTAAACGTATAATTTCAAAGAAGTCACCGATTTTTAAGGGTTTTATTAAGCATGTACAATGGAATTTTATTAAGCCGATTAATTTAGTTACTTAACATTCTTATGATAAACAAAATATTTAAGGGTAATGTGACTTTCGTTCAATTCAATGAAGATTGTAGTTGCATTTTCTCGGAACGTGCGTTTTCATTAAATCCGTCGAGTTAGCACATTTATTCCCTTGGAAACAGTTTAATCTCTAAATGCGAATTACGCTTGTAGATTAAAAAAATTACAACTATAAATTAGATGAAAAAATTGACTTTTTACAGTCTAAGGTTGTGCAGATATGTTTTCATGTCACAATTCAAATCAACTATTTATAATATATATTTAACGAATAACTATTATTTCATTTCTCGATTCGCTAAACTGATAATGTTCAAATACTGTTTAATATCATCTCAATACTGAATTTATTAAACCTATTATTGTTTTACTTTTACTAACCACAAATAAATAAAAAAAAAGTAATATAAAATTGTATACAACAAAGATTAATAAATTAATTCGTATATGAGGGAACTGTGAAATAATATGCCCTAGCACATTCAGCGATCATTCACAAACATATTTACATTCATTATGTTGGAAAAATAAACTTTTTCACTATCTAATTTATAATTTCGAATATATTAAATTGTATAAATACGTATTAATTAATATTATATTTCACATACATCTCGTATTAAATTTAACGAAATGATAGAATTAATTCACCGAATTAACTTAATAACACGAATTTGACAAAAATCTTTTCCTAAATCCAAAATTATGTCAAGTGTAATATAGTTTTTATTTTGTGAGAAATTTTATACGAGTTATTAACACGTAATGAACTCCGGATATATTTTACGAATAATATGATTATGGTTTTATCAAATATGAATATGTATGTTTGGTGAATTACTATATGGTTTGGTATAAAATACGAACGGTATTAATACATTTATATGATAATTCGTATCGTCGAATAGTATTTCGATAAAAATATATTGCCACTGAATGTAGGATCCAAAATTTCAAAAAAAAATTTTTAAATATTTTTGTCTTATACTTAAAACATTATAAATTTTGGATTTTGTTTAATTGTTAGTTTTTTGTACAATTCAACTATATTTTTATAAGTGACATACTAATTATATATTTCTACTTATAATAGATTAATTAATTTAATAATAATTTTTAATAAATCCATAAAAATACAAGTTATTAAACATATTGCGTATTAAATTTGTAATAAAATTAATTATTTTTTAAACCAAAACTATATTAGTTAATTGTTATTCGTCTCTTAGGTAAAATTAAAATTAGTCGAGTTTCTGGAAGTATGAAATGCTTTTATTTTATAGTAAATATATTTATTTAATGTACAAAAAAATGAAAAGTTTTTATCTTTAAATGAAAATATTTTGCTTACGCAAAACACTAATAAGCATCTGCGTTCTGTCAAAATGCCTATAATAATTAAATTAAAGTCATAAATAGAAGTGTTGAAAACGACATTATTTAATACTAATTTGGGTAGTCATTACTGTAGCAAGTTTTGACCATTTTAGGGACCTAAATAATAGCGTCGATATAGAACATAAATATGTAGGTCCCATTTAAATGTTGTCTCGATAAAATATAATTTTTCAAACAATTATTCGAATTATTTAATTAGCCAGTTCATTGTATCGCTAATATAATAGTCGAAGACTGCCAACATCGAGGATTTAGCAAAATTTTGTTTTGTTTAGTATATCTATAAATTTTAAGTTCCAATTTTAATCTTGTAGACGTTTCAAAACATATGGTATGAACAAAATAAAAAAAAATAAAGCGCTTACAAGTATTCGAATGTGATTCGTTCGGATTTTTTATTAATGTTTTGAAATTGGTGTCTGAACTCGTGTTTGTAAACGCGTATATTAAATAAACTCGTATTTGAACGATTCAGTGGGTCGGTCGTATTGCGTTTCGGGTTATATCGAAAGTCCGACGACTGCCGAACCAAAAACGGACAACGTACCCCCTTAAAAATATTACACGTCATATCCTTTTGGACGTATGTAGTCACTGGTTCGACGATTTACAGAATTTAAGCGCATCGAAAATGGTGATAAGAAATGTAGCGCTACCCTGGTTATAAGAAATTCTACCTACGCCGCTACACAGGTGAATGCCATCGCATGACATTTGCCAATATTTAAAGCTGGGCTCAAAATTGCGCAAAATAAATTTATCGACACGAGTCGTCAATGAACACAATGCGTGTCGACACGAGACGTAGTATTTTTTTTCGTGTCACCTGATGAAACACCAAATAGACGGTCCTGACAAAAAAAATTGAACAACCGAGGATTAACCGTGGCAAATACGTTATTTCGTTGTTCGTATAAATAGTAAAAATTTCGTATCGAAATGATAAGTTTTAAAATCGAAAATAATCTCGAGTTAATCATCGATAATAATTTAGTGTATATGTATAAATACATATATGCGCAGGTTGATTGAAAAATAACGGACCCGCTGTCGAAACTTGACAATTGAACGAGGTATTAAAATGAAACCGAAACAATAAAAAAGTAAATGAAATTCACCATAAGATATTTAGATAAGATAAGATAAGATTCTTCAATGTTTCCCTTTCCTCTATTCTATACAACAGCCTAATATATTTCACCCAACGGTGAACAAGTTCTTTCATCCCACCATCAGTGAGAACGTTTGGCGGTTTTTCCTTTATCTATGATCGTCGTTCGGCTCAACGTGTTTTCGGTAAAACGAATGCCATTTAGAAGATACCCCTTTAAGTTCGCGAAGGAATGAAAGTCGCGTGGAGCAAAAACCGGCGAATTGGGTGGATGTACAATGGCTGTGAATGTAAACTTTTCAAAAGCCGCGGCGGTAGCGTGTGATGTGTGTGGTCTAGCGTAATCGTGTTGTGAAATTGTCCGCTCTGTTGACTACTTTCTTACAACAACACGGACGTCTTTTGAGATTTTTTAATATCTCTATATACCGCTCGGAATTTACCGTCTTCTCTGTTTCTCGAGGTAATCGGTTAAATAAACTCGTTTCGGAGCCCCAAAAATCTGCCAAAAGGACTTTATTTGTAAAAGAAGCGGTTCTTTTGAATTTTTCGGATGACGGCGAATCGAAATGCGGGTATCGCATTCTTCTCTTCTGGTTCATAATAACGCACCCAACTTCCGTTTCCTGTAACGATACGGAAAAGGAAGTTATCTCCATCTCCTCGGTAACGATTTAAAAGTCGTTCACAACATGCCTTTCGTTTGGCGTTTGTTTGCTCCTGTAAGCACCCGAGGCACCCATCTCACATAAAGTTTATGATATTCCAAGAGTACAATAATCCTCTATTAGGATCGCTAAGCAAACAGGCGGTCAGTGATCGAGTAACGCGGCGGTTTCTTCGGTGATTTCGCCAACCTAAACTTTGTCGTTCTTTCACCAATCACTTAAATCGGACAACCACTTCGGGTTGCATCCATAATAGTCGTCTTACCAACTTCTGTTTCACGCAATTTGATGGTCCGTCTATTAACGTTGTTGTTGAATCGGCGGTTCGATCGTCGTAAACGACCAACAGACGATGACCAACGACAATTAACGAGTTCAACCAACAAAAATTCGGTTATTACAAGTGGTTTTTGACGCGTAGGTAAATCATTTACACCTGATTCCATTACAATGGCTACGGAATTAAAAACTTAAACTGACAGATTTGAACACAAAGTTGCAAGATAGTAACGGGCCTATAATTTGGAATTGGCATCAATCTGTATGAAACTACGTATATATATATATATATATATTGAGTTCGCGTTTAATGAAATCGTAATTGTATGTTAAATCGAATTAATTCGCTATATTTTATAATATTAGGTATACTTAAGGAAGGTGTTTGTTCTCTCTATTGATAATTGTATTTTACTCGTATCTCCGTAATGCGTTCAATCCGGTACAAAAGGGGATGTTACTACTTTTCCAGCTCTTGAATAGAAAGCCCTAAATTGTATTAATTCATTAAAAGGTCTTCCTATATATATCCATAATCCGTATATGACGGTTAAGTAAATCAATTAATAAAACCATTTTACCATTTTCAGACGCCGCACTAATTAAGTTGAACGAACTAATGTGAATTTATATCCGGTATTTTACATACGCAGAATCGATAACTGGGTAAGTAACGTAAATGATTTTTTTTTTTATTCTACCGCCTTAAGATGACTTTTAATAAAAGTATAAAATTCGTTGTTAAACGTTCATGACGTGCGTAAAACGTGTAAAAAAGGAAAACTTATTGAATTTGCGTTAATTCGCGTTAATTCGCGTTCGCGAATTGTAATAATAATAATAATAATAATAGCGGCGAAAAACGGATAAGTTAATTATAAAATTCGATCAAGTTCACGCAGCGCTGTGCATGCGCAATTTTGGTACAGTGTGGCGCTTTTCGGGTCCCAGAATTATACTTAGCTCGTAAATTGCGTTACAACAAAAAAATATACGAACATACGTTCACGGCAACTGGATTTGGATACGTAATACGTTTCATTATATTCGCTTACCACGCTCACTGGCTAGCAATATTAGAAATTCGAAAGCACACGGGATAAGGTTTATTTCCAATACGGGTTTTATATTATTATTATTATTATTATTATTATTGCGGGAAAATGTATAATAATGTTGTGTATATAGCAGCGCCCACAGAGACCGGCTCACTGGGAATTTGCCCGGTATCTTGGTACTTAAATCCACCTCCGTTCCGGTTTTATTGCCATGTTGCTAGTATTAAAAAAACGTCACGTTATATACTATTGGCCGAGCAAATTATACACGAATTGATTAATTCGCATTAGAAACGGTGTATTCTTCAGCGGAATATAGGCCTCGGCCCGTAATAAACCGTATACGAAATACAATTTCGCGGAGACGTAAACATATTTCTTTAAGACGTTTCGAATTAACATTTTTGGACGATTTATCTTGGATACTTTACTATGCTGCGCAACGATATCCGGAGTTGATATAATAATGCGTTGTGCGAATCCGAATCCGAGAAACGCCACGAGGTTTTACATTCGCGAACAAGGTTAAACTATTATTGTCCGTGGAAAATACTAAAACAACGTATCTCGAGGCAATATTATGAATTATGATCGTGAACTTTATAGATTTATACCCTAACGCTTAATCTGGACGTTGTAAATGTAATCAAGATGGTTAAATTATAGACGAACCGAATTACGAATTCAAACTTTTCTTTGTTTACCAACGTAGGGTCGTACAAATATATTTTTTAAAAACGAATTTCGTTGGTTTCATTTAAATACTCGCGATTTTTAAAACAACAAAATAACGTATATTAAAGCAACTACGTAAAATACGTATTGCGCGAATTATTTCATTTTTCGTCAGAAGTTTAGATTATGTAATAATTTCAAAATGTTATCATAATATTTACGAATATGTAATTTGTAGAAGATCACGATTTATTTTATTTTAGACTTGGATAAATAATAAAAAAAATATATAAAATATATATTTATACAAATCGTATATTTAAATAATTTATTTTTTAATATTAATTATATCTAACAACTCTTAAGTAATTCGACCTTTGCTTTGTGCAGAATTGTTTGAGAAACAAGAATTTAACGTTGCTTATACATTTAAAAGAACCAATACGATAATATTGACTTTATTTGTATTTTAAATTAACTAAGATAAACTGTACAACAGTCCGATATGAGAAAAAACATTTTATTTCTGTTCTTTTTTTTTTGTTACATTGTTGGATTACTTTGCATAGTACTTTGCAAATAAATTTAAAAAAAATGTTGGCTATATAAATGAGATGACGTAAAGGTAATGTAATAATAGACTCAATGATTATTCTTAAGCTTACAGTCAATAAAAGTAATTGATATATTATACAAAATTAACTATTCAAACTAAAAAAAACAAATTATGAATTTGTCTGAATAAAACAATTGTCAGTCACAACTTTTCGCCGTTATAATAAATATTGTATTAAAATTAATCGTTTATAATTTAAAATATTCTATACATCGAAAATTAAACGTCAATAATTGTTTAATACACGAATAGTTTTATTTTAGTAATTATTGAAAGGCTCAAGATATTTTTAGAGCAAATGAAACAAATGAAAATTATCGATAAAAGTATTATGGCTAATAATTAAAGTGAAATTAAAAATTGAAATTGTCTTATGTTAAATAAAAAAGTACCATTACAATTTTATTCACATTTCAAAATTTTGAAATGTACATTTACATTTACCAAATTTTACATTAGTAAAAATTATGCGTAGAATACGTTTTATATTTTATACAAATACAAATGAACGTCTCGATCATGGAAGAAAACATAAGAAACACGCCAATGGCCATATTTACCAATTAACTAGACATACCTGTAACTTATCGCTAATATTGAATACACCGTGACGGAAAACTAATGGTATCCAATTAATATATTATTGTTTTTGTATTTTGATTTTCAACTAACAATTATTCTACTTCCCGATTTTCCTAAATATTATTTCGAACAACCTATCGATTTTATGTACGTATCGTACAGAATTGTACTGTATTAATTCGCTATTGTCAAAGAAAATAAAACACACATCAGATAACGAAATACAATATGGAATTATTCAATCATAGATAATTAAAATAGTAAAACGATACGTGTAAAATATTATTTATAAACTATACGCTTAAGTGTTTACAAGAAAAAATTTTTACAGAAAAATTGTTTATAAAGAATTCCACTAATTTACTTGAACCATCAACACTGTCTAGTCACGTAAGAAACTGTGCAAGCACCAAATACATTCCGTGGTCTACGCCGTAGATATTTATCATTATATATCACATAAGTATATAAATATATTACATTTGCATCAATGAGTTCCCGCGCGGCAGGGATCTGGCAGTCCGTGACAAAACCTCATCGTTGTGATTTATGAATACAAACTTGGCCCGAACTAATCTCGTGTACACATACGCGCGTTTAATATTTAAACAATACCGTTATTGTTATTCCGAACGAATCTTTATAAAATTATAATAATGGAGATTATTTTCAAGCGTAATTTTTAAAATAGGTTATTCTGATTTTTAGAGTCTATTAATATTATTATTTAGACATATGAAATACATTTTTTAGGAAAATGTTACGATATCGTTCGAAATATTACCCAAATATTCTTTGATTAAAATAAATTTAGAAAACCATAAGATGAACGTAAATATCGTTAATAAGCTTAATTAATTACGTCAACGATAGTAATTCGCGTTTAATTTGGTTTACTGTAAATAAGTTGAAAAATGAAACTTGATATGTTTTATGTAATACACAGAAGAACACATAAAATCGTACATCATCTGAAGGATTTATGCATATTTGACAATTATCTTCTCTCGTTTTCTAATGTATAAATTACTACCGTTATCTATAATTAAGATTATTTTCTTGAAACACCCTGTAATTGGATTACGAATAAATTAGCGATCTTACTTTTCCGAACGTTTTCTGTCCTGCATGACATTTTCATTTCACGCTTACACGTCCTAGGATCAATTTCAATAATGACGAGAAATATGTTTAATATATTTTTAAATGGGCGCACGAATCGTATTATGTATTCGTAGTTTTTGAATATGTTGGATTATGTCAAACAAGTTTTCATATATGTACCTACCGAACAATCTTCCGGTTGAATAATGATATTTTTCATTTTATACGATACACGTATGTCATGTCAGGCAAAAATAAAATCTCGTCAAAAATATGAACTCATTCGGCAACGCGTATCCGCCCTATGTTCTCAAATTGCTGTCACAAAATTATGACAATTCAAGTTTCATTATCCAATTATTGTATGGATTATGGCGAAAAATTTTGGTAATTTTAAAATTACGACGTATTTGAGGTTCACAATTAGTCTGAACATCTTCACGTATCTAATATAGAATATTGGCCGGTAATAGACGAACAAAAAAAGCTATAAATTTATATTACTGTATTACATTAGTATTTAGCATGCATATTTAACAACACAAAGTTAAGAAAATTGCTCAAACTTTAAACATCTAATGAAAGTGCAAATTCAGGTTTCCACAATATGCAAGAGTAATACACCGGATTATATTAGGTAGTCACAAAGTTTTCCGTAGCATAATACTACACGAGATGTGAATGTTATTTATACAGCGACTAGCTCGAGAAAAACTACTTAGTTGTTGACGACACTGGCGTGTCGTTTTATTTTTAGCGTTTCGAAGTTTACATAAATATTGGAATAGTCTGTTCGGGGGCTCAAAAAAACATACGCATCGTATGGTTATACTGCCCGGTATCGGTTTAACTTGGTATGAAACTCTGTACGGACTAATCGATATTACGTAAACTTACGTTGTACCTATTTATGTATACGGTTCAATTTTATTTATAGTCGTAGTTGTATTACGTTTTGTAGAATTAAGAAAACTATTTATAACCGACAACAAATGTGTTTAGATGACCAAAGATAACGAAATTGTATTAATGTCGAACGTCCATTTCTATTCTTAGGAATACTTGAACTCTATATTAGAATATTACAACATCGTTAACGTGAACGCTTTCGGAATGATATTCGCTACTATTTTTTTATAACGATAATAATAATACAACCTGATTGATTCAGTTTCGACCGCGGGGTCAATTAACCAGCGACCATTCCCAAAGGTGGTAAATCGGTTACGGGGCATTCGTAGCACCGACGCCCCCATATTATAGCGGTTTTGGAGGTTTCGCGGTAACGGCTTGCGCCGAAATTTGCATCGTATTGTTTCCATCACTAATTAAAATCAATGAGGTCGCGCGGTCGGTCGTACGGGGCCAGCACGATGGCGGGGTTGTTGGGTAGGTAGATGGTTGGAGATACTAGAGCGTTCGAACTTTGCCCGGTTGATTGGTTCTCCCCTACCACATTTTCCATCGCGTGCCACCGCACGGCCAACATTAATCCCTCGAGTAAACGTTTTAATTTCGACAAAATTCCGCGCACGCAAGTCGATAACACGCGGTACCGCGTGCACGGACGGCCACCGGTAGTTGTCGATGTTTTTCACCCCTATTTTTTTGTTGCGGTCGATGTCGTTGTCGTCAGTGTTTTTTAACCGCAATTTATCGGCGTACGCTTTAATCTATAGTAACGCGCCAGTGTCAATTATACTCCAGAGGGGGGGGTGGTTAGTGGCGGAAGTACGTTGTTTTATAACCGTCCCGTGTCGGCGGTGAATAACCTACGTGACGTAATTGATATCGCAGCTTTTCGGTACAGGCCAGGCACCGTGAGGGAAACAGCCGGCCGCTGGCAGGGCGTTTCGGTGAAGGTATTCTCGTCGGTGGTGTGGTTGGCACGACCGACGACGACTAACGGCGCATAAACGATAAACGAAACAAAAAAAATAATAACTAAACAACGCCAGAGATAAAATCGGTGAAAATATTCTAATATCTTCCCACGGAAAATGAAATTAAATCCCTTTTCACGAAAACAGAAACACCCTCACCCGCGACCGTTATGACAACAAACAAAACCAACTCGTAGAATTATTTCATTCGGTCGTTTCGCGTTTTCCGGTATGAAAAAAAATAAAAGAATTTTTTCAAATCACTACCTACAGTTTTCATAACCATTTTATTGCAGCTACAATACAAACGACGTTTACATCCCCTGACATATTTTTTTTTACGCGTTATGTTTTAATTATATGTTTCTACGAGTGTTAAAAATTACTTTAGGATCAAACATATTTTTACTAGGCGTATATAAAAAAAAAATGTTAATAAAATATTATTAACGTATCATTGTACATACCAATGCTCAATATCTTTGTATATAGAATGGTTTTCATATATCTATCCATAAATTATCTTCTATCTATTACATTAAATACAAAGTATTCATTAATAATCGTCGAAACAAAAATATGTGCGTGTGTATAGTATAATGTAAATCTGTTTAACATGTTTCTATTATATTATTCATTTGTCTACAAAATATAAAAAAACATCTTAATACTATATAATTAATTAGTAATTAAGGGATATTGATATGTTAAATTAAGGAGTGTCATTTTACATATATGTTTATATTACGAAATATGTTTTAAACTGTTAGACAGAATATTTTATAAATATTATTGTAAATTTTCGATTCCATCATATTGAATTACTTACAGTTAAAAGGTACGTTACATATTTGTTTTTTTTATAAATTTTAATATAAAAATATTATATTAATACAACAAGTCGTTGAGGTAATATAATATGTTCGTTTCGTATTACTAAATAAACAAACGATAGATAAATATTTCTACTAAAATGTATTTCTATATTTGATTTACTTAAGTGTACCGTACGTCTTCTCAAATCTGTTGATTAATACGTTTAGGGTAACATAAGCAATATCAAAGTATTTGGCACATTGATTCGTAATTAAATAATTAGAAAATGTAGGACAATTAGTTCTTCTACCCCTATTTTGAAAAGTTTTATCGTAATGTTCACAAACTGTCGAATTAAGAAAATATATTTCTCGGCATGCGAATGTTACTTATAAAATTCTTTCATTGAAATTTTTAAACAATTCTCTATTCTACATTTTTACAATAGATGAATATGTTTGTTTTAATTGATAATATGCTCGTATCATTTTATATTTCGCTTGAGAAATTTATGGAAAAAATGTACGTACGATGGTAAAATTATTCGTCAATTAATTACATTTTAATATAATAGTAAGGAATTATAAGTTTTAATTCGAAATAACCACCAAAAAATTATTATTTTAAGTTAAATTTAAAAAAAACGTGTTGAAAAATAAAAACGATTTTCGAACATTTTTATATATAAAAATATAGTTTTCTATTTCTGAACCGGAATGAAGTTTTGTGTTCTTGTAAAAGAAAAAGAATAATGGCTGTTAATAATTATCGAATACATCGGATTTTCTCTAATTATATATTCGTTAAAACTTTAATTAAAAAAAATCATCGTACAGAATGTGTGTAAAATAATTGTTTCACTTCTAAATGTACAATAACCAAACACAAAATAATTACATAAATTTATAATTATCTATGTAAATTTCATCCATATCTATAACACTATAATAAACCCATAATATCGTTGTATATTTAATTGTACGCGTGGTATTCAACAAAAAATTTTGAAATATAGAGAACTATTTGTAACAGTCGAGGTTGTTAGGAGAGAAACCGGCATTAAATATAATAATTCGATTGATATTCTATCCGCAGTCTGAATTCCAAAACACAAAACTAATATGTTTATATTTTTTAGTGGTAAATACGCCTATTATTCTAATAAAAAGTACGCGAAAATTATATTTAAAAGTCACGCGAATAATGTATTCTTATTTACCACGTAAACAAAATCGTAATCAGTAAAGTAATATTGAAACGTGCGTGTTTGTTATATATTTGTGAATAGTTATAAGTAATTCACGTTATGATTATAAATTATTAGACCTTATTAAGTAATTATTCGCTTATTGAAATCTCGCACCTTAATTTACAGGTGTCCGCGGTGAACTGTAGCGAAAATGTTGCCGTCTAACAACAATTTAAAATAATGAACGAATTTGGTATCGATAATTATAAGTGATATTTTCATCGTCATTTTAACGTTTAATTAGGAAATAAATTAAACGACAAAAATACTGGCAATGACAAATATTTAAACAAACGAAAAATATGCTACGATTTACTTCAACTACGTTCAAAAGTATGTCAGATTATTTGATCATTAGCGGAATAAGAATACTATTGAATACGCAAAAATAGATGGCTGGATGATTCAGATAATCTTTCTTTGGTTCTAATTTTACGTTGATATGACGACTACGCGCGATTTAGGCAATTTTTTAGGTCGAAATTTACATACTACGTTTGTAAAAAGTTGTTTCGTACATAAATTAATAAGTTGGATACGATAGATTATAATCCCATATACGTTCATGAATATTCATAAATATTTTTTAAATGCGAACATTTTACAACCTGGTCATTTTTTTTGATAAATTTTTAGGAAATATTTTGACATATATATATATATATATGTATGTATGTATGTGAGTGTGTGTGTGTGTGTTTGTATATATATATATATATTCAAATTACGAATTTCAATGAACCGTTTATAGAGTCAGGAACAATAATGCACGACGTCGTTGTCGTATAGTACCATTTATTTTAAGATTAGGTTTCACATGGCTGGCAGACTAATATAATTTATTATTACCGGTTCCCCAGTGGTCGGAACGACGACTGCAACTGCGACTGGGACTGCGACTGTTACTACGACTACTATGACTACTGCGACGACAGTCTCGGGCCAGCTAGACCGGATACGAATCCGTTCATGCAGAAACAGACCGCGTAGCGTTAATTTGACTACACGATGAGCAAAGGGATTCGAGGGGTAGCTTAACTGATAATCGCGTTGCAAAACCATTGGAAATTAAACTCACTTGACGTGTATTCAATGGCCGTTGGCTACTGGCAAAAATAACTAACCCGTTTACGTCGAATTATTATTCACACTGGATAATTTACCTGAAACTGTCCTATTCACGCTGATATGCTGACCATTCCGAACCAATAATAAAAACAAAACGTGTCAAAAATTTACTAAAATGCGCATTTAATCAATTACGCTGAATTCGTACGATAATGAACTGACAATTCCGTAATGAATCGTAAATGCCTATATTTCTAACATAATTTATTGAACTATAATAAAAAAATACCTACGTTGGAAGTATAATGTGATTGTAAAAATTATAAAAAAATGAAATCAAAAATATTTAATGGAAAACGAACGAATTTCATTGAGCTACTAGGAATAATCATCGATTAATCATTATCATTAATTATTATAAACATTAAGATAATAAATTCGAGAACAACTAAAATAAAATTTATAATTAAATTTAAAATACACATTTTAAAACATTTTTTAACTTACATTTTTCGAAAATTGGTTGTTTTATTCTGTAAACGTAGGTTAATTAACGGAAATACGGACGGTAATAAGTGATTGTTTCATCTTTTGAAGAATCAGCAATGACTGTTAAAACTCGAAAAATTCGTAATCATCTTTGAATGACGAACAAAAATATAATTTTATCTAATTTAACAACTGAGATAAATTTGTTGGCATTGTACTTCTGTTTAGAGGTCAAATACAATCATAAAATCCGTGCATGCATAACAAAGCCATTAAAGTTTATATGATTTCAACGAAAATCCTCTGGTTAGGAATGGAGGAAACAACGGAAAGGCTGAGTAAAAGTGGTTTTGGGCTACGGAACAAAATGAATAATTAATAAGAATGTGCCAAGAAGAGTGAGACTATAAAACGCGTGCATTATTCAGACCCATCCTCATGCCAACCTCCTCTTACAATGCAAGAGCTCTTATTAATTAACAGAGCAGTGAGATGAATTGCATATTCATAAAAGCGCCGATAGTATGTGTTGAGATTTTTTTGGCATAGAAATAAAATTAGAAAAGAATCAAGGTTTCACATTATACTGAAAATTCAATAATTTTTTTACTTTCATCGTTAAATGCTAATATTATGTTTTCATCGTAGATGAAGAATTATAATTTTTTTAGATATCATGTGATATTATTTAACTATAACAGGATTAGAAAATTATTGTTGACTATATTAATATGCAATTACCTATATGTCTTAAACAGAGTTCAATTAATAATAACTAATTATATAAAATGTACAAATTAGTTTTTTATAAACACGTAGTTAATTTTGGCCACAATCCTAAAAGTAGCGTCAGAATAAAAGTATTTTTTAATAAATTAAATATAAATAATTACAAAAGGAGTACTACTTCAAGAACATACATTTGTTTGTACACTATTTCCTCGTAATTTTGTAAAATATTTTTAAAATTATATATATATATAATATTAATTTGTATTATAATTATATACAAACAACTGACAAAATCAGTTTAAACTAAATATTTAAAATAAAATATTAACGCGTTGTACGTATTTAACTTTTAAGTTAAACTAAATGAAATGTTTTATTGTCGAATTTAGAATATAAATCAGTGACTTATATTAATTAATTATTTTTAAACAATTCGTCGCCTCCCTCTTCAATTTTATGTTTTCAATTATAATATCCTTTGTATTTTAACAATAAATATCGTAACGTTTTTAGTGGGAAACTTGAAGAACTCTATTTTACTTACCACGAAATGGATTTTAATGATTGCAAATAATACAGTTCAATTTCCTTTTATTTACATTATTTTGAAACTAATAAAACTAGACTTGAAAAAAATACACGCTCGATAATTGTCGCAAGTTAACCGAGAATCTGAAAAATATTTATTTAAATAACCGAAAATATTGTTTTATAATTAAGTGCTATTTCGTATAAATTATTTGTCGAACATCAGTAATTTTAGTCCTACGTCCGTGGACAAATAATTTTTATCTATTATTTATGGTTTGTAATAAATTAGCTATCAGCGTACAATCCCTCTTTAAATTGTCCTGATAAATTATAGCTTTTATTAAATAAGTATACATTACGCACTACAGAATACATTATTTAGCGTTAAATTTCTTTTACTCAACTACCTTTCTGCACTTAGGCACATTTTTACATCTACTATTTCCCATTGATATACACGAACATTGTACAGCAGTATGTAAAAACACCATCAAAATCAAACGGACTTTTAATTTAAACGTTTATCCAGGGAATATTGAAAGCCGATTTTTATTCAGATTTCAACGGTTATTCATCTTTGTGTTGGCATTGTACGTCGTATTCTGGGTCAGTTTAACAAACGAATAATTCTACGATATCCGTATCATTAACTCCGAGATATGTGTAAAATGAAACGCTAGTAGTGGACCGGACTGAAATTCGAGAACAACCGTTCAAAGCCGTAGTACATGTATGCGAACAAATGAGAATGTCTGTGTGCGTGCCTGTGTGTATGGTTAGTCGGTATGGGGGTAGGGAGTTGTTCGAGAGTCTCGTTTGTAATAAGGTGAGGGTCGAGAAGCGGAGAATTTCGTTAAATTACTGGATTAACGGGAATGAGAGATCTTACTACAGGGATGTTAAAGCGGTTGCCGACTGTCCTGTTAAATGTGAAGGAAACGATAACGGGGCTCGTAACGAGACGCTGGCGGAGTCTGTGCTAAATATGGTGTGTAGTTCTGTCGTCCGGAGTTGTCGAACCCTAGGAATGGCCGGGGAAGGGTAAAAACTGGAAATCCAGACATAAAAATGTTGATGACTGCCGCCGTTATATGCCACATTGAACGGAAAAACACGAAGAGCGCGCAATATGTAGAAAAGAAAAAGGACGAAAAGAAGAGAACGTCCTTTTTATTCGATTACATTATATTCTGCGTAAGCTATCTTAACCCAGCTAACCATCACGGTTCAAAATCAGACGTACGTGCTGTCGGTAAATACCCGATGTCTATATAAAAAACCATCTCCATAATAAAAACAACATTGAAAACAATAATAACGTTTAAACGTCCAATATTTTGTAAGTAAAATTTCAAATCGGTTTGTGTTCGACTATTTAAATTTATACAAACGTTATACGCTTTTTGTTAATAAAATTCCGTATATTTGCAAATTACAATTGTAATTACTCGACGGTTCGTATTTATAGAGTTTATGAAAACGGTTTAATCAAAATCGAAAATAGACGTGGTTTATTATTATTTCTAAATATGGATGTTTTTTGTAACAACATCGATTTATGTAGAAAAAAGAAAACATTACAATTATTTTTAAACGTTACTACTGATATTATAATAAATTAATTTTGTATTATAAAAAAAACTCAAAACCATTCGATCGCGTAAATATTTACTTTTTTATTTTTATTCTTTTCAGAAACATGCAAAAAAATATTTTTTCCGAAATACGATTTAAATTGTTAAATTTAAATACGATAAAAAATCCCATAGGTTAATTTTTTAAATTCAAATGACTATGTATATAACATCAAAAAAAATGTAATTTCAAATACGCATTTCTTTAAAACGTGGTGAAATTCATATACAGACAGTAAAATTCTGTAAGTTTGAATTATGACTTAGATTATCGGCAAGTTGCCTAAACGAATACAGTAATTTATGAAACACAATTTCTTTTCACGCCATTGATTTCACATTACTATCTAATTAATAAATTGAAGTAAATAATTTTGTACGTGTATGGCAAATTACAAAAAATTAATTAACTAATATCAATATATATTATAAAGTACGCGTGTTTTGCGAAGGTATTCTATAGAATTTTAATATTGAATTCAATAGGACAGAAACTGAAGTTAATTAAAAGGAGCAAATATTATTTTACATATCCATTTGAAATGAGTATATTAATTGCTCGGTTTTTAATCAATTGAGACGCGTGTACGCCAAGTCAATTTTAATTTTTTTATTCAAATAACTAACGTTTTTCCTTCAATTACTTCGTTATTAAGCGCTACGGCACGATTTTAATTTCGTGAATTAGACTAAATCATATATACATATATATATATATATATATATATATACAACAATATGTTTGATTTTTGATACAATACAACGGCTCGAAATGAAAAACATAAACGAGGAGGAGACATTATCTGTCCCATTAAGTAAGGAAATTAGTGTACGCTGTTGAAATCGGTGACTTTTTGGAATAAATGAGTTCCTTACCTCCGTAAAAAAATCAAACTCATTAATAAAGTCATTCGAAACTTTCGGGAAGGAAAAATATCAACCACATTACAGTTTTAAATTACCGAAATAAAACACATAAGAGAAAAATGTACGTTCTTAAAAATATACGCCGGGGAAATGTCACGATAAATTATCCGAGGTTAAAAAGAATTAAAAAAAAGTTTTATTTTTTTTCGTATGAAAATTGCAGGAAATCTGCGGCGGCTGAGTAATTGTTTAAGGGAATTGTGGTGTACACACTGGTAGTTGGGTTCATAAGCTTGTTGTGTTTTTAGTTAATTCCTGGAAGTAAGTTTGTTAAATGTTTCGTAGGGAAATGACACATTATTTACTATTCGTAACTTGTAATAAGTGAACAAAAATAAAACGGCGCAAAAATCGTGTTAAAAATGAAGAAAAAAAAAAAACCACCCTCGGTGCGATGTACGTAATTAAGACCGATTCTTGGCCGAACGATGTACGCGTCAACTATGTTTATATCGAAATTTCCTATTGAAAAAGTTAATATTTGCGACAACCGAGATAATGGCGAACGTCGACGAACTCGTTCGTTTGTTAATAGTATTTTCCCGTGTGCTTTTAAAAACCTTAGACGTGTTTTATAGTGGATAATATTCGAACGTCGTTTACGGGAACCGAAATGAGACACTCGAAACACGCGTGTATTGTATAATCACCGGTGCCGAATAACGAAATGAATAATTCGTTATTGTAACAGGATTTATAGCTAAGGGTGGCGCACGTACGTACGTTATTAAAATATACGTAAACATTTTTAAAATTAACTAACAAATGCGGGCGTAACTACTGTGCCGCTAATGACGTTTTATTATCCAACTACTGACGGACGTACACCGTAATATTTTCAATAAACGTAAACTTTTTGTAACAAAAGGTACGGTTTGAATATCACATATATATATATATATACATACGTATACGGATTACAAAATTCGAACTGTTACGGCCGTCATGTCTTCGGTGATATCCGATTTCGGCTCTGATGGTCAATATTTTGAACAAATATGTTCGGTCTAAAGTCAAAGTGCTATATCAATGGGGCTGAGAGCGCGCTCGGTTTTTAGACTTGTTTGCACGTTGCACATACGTCATACATTTTTTATACCCGAAAAACGGATATACGAGTACATTCGATTGTATGTAAATTTATTTATAGCTGTATAACACGCGTTGTAGTACGAGGTTATTAATGTCGATCGCTCGTTATATTCCAAAGTAGATTGAGCTGCGAATTTGCTCAAAATCGAGCATCGAGAGGAATAGTATAGTCAGCGTGATTAAACTCCGTGATTAACGCGTTGCTACAGGATTCGAAAACGAATACAACAGACTCTTTTCCTCGGAATTTTCGTCAACCTAAAAACGAACGATTATAATACATCCCGAATGACGCGTCGTCCGATTTGACGCGTAAACAATGGAGTATGTCCACGTTACGTTCGTCAATCACACGGCTGCGGCACTACGGCAAAAAACCGAATATGGTCGCGTATACCGACGATCGGAGTCACGCGGCGCACCGGACAGGCAATACTAGTACAGCCGAACGTCGCGAGCGCTCGGAAATATGCACCGCCGGCTCGTCATCATATTACACGTCGATACACGAGTTCGTACATTATTTAAATAATATTCGGTAACGATCGGTAAACGTAGTGCGTTGGTATACCATGGGTCAACTAAAACGGTTCGGCGCGAGTTCGTATTCAAATTTCACATACACTACATGTTGAAACCCACCACGTACAAAAACAATTCAGCGGTTGGATGTTAATTATTCTTCGCGGTTTCTACCGAACGTACATTGTTTCATATAAACGAGAACTGTGTACTAACGCGCACGCGTCAACTCGTGTACGTATTTACACGTTAATTCGCGTTCTCGTCCTAAATATAGGAATAAACGTGTAGCGCAAAATAAATAAAATCGACTAACAATTTTTACGTTATCCGTCAAATATCCAACAACCAAATTATTAAAACCGCCCGTCAGATTTCACCGAGTGTAATAAATGTAAACGATTACAAAGACGAATATTCGATAAAACGATTGTAAGCCTCTGAATAATATAATGTTTTGAATCGGAACGATCTAAGAACTGCCGTACACGCGTGCATGTTAACTGAATTCGTCATTTGTCCAATCTGCGTAAAAACGGGAATAACGATCTAAGAAATAACGAATATAATCTACCGAATATAGCGTTCCCAAGAAGTATAATCAACGTATGATTTGAAACGCAAAACAACAAATTTATTAAAAAATTATAAAAAAATCAAATTGGTTTTTTTTACTACGAACCTATATTCAAAAAAATGATATTATTCAAAGCTTTATAGAAGATCGGTTAAGTAAACTAAGTATTAAGTAACAATAAGTGAAAAATAAATAATATTTTATGAAACTTAAAATATACGTATCATTCTTTATTGTAATTTCGAACCTCTGTTATTTGTTTTGTTACTTGATTAAATATATGCAATAATTTATTATTTCCAATACATTTTATTTATTTTCCGATATTTTGTAATATGTTATCATTTTAGAGTATATCAATAACGAATATTCATAAATGATATATTGCCGAATACTTAAAATAATTTCTTTTAATATTTGATTTCGATTAATTATTATATATGATTTAAACAAGTTCACACTATGAATTATAAAATAAATTTATAACTAACTATATAATTCATACGGTTAAAAATATTAATGCCATTAGTTTTTGATAAATTTATGATCTCCTTGAAATATCTTCTACGTGAAGCACGTTGGTTGTATTTATATAAAATAAATTTATAACTAACTATATAATTCATACGGTTAAAAATATTAATGCTATTAGTTTTTGATAAATTTATGATCTCCTTGAAATATCTTCTACGTGAAGCACGTTGGTTGTATTTTGATTGATACTTTACGTAATTATATTTCACTAAATTGAATTTATTTAGTAACATATTCAATTATTTCTTTCAAAGTATTATAAATTGTATATTGAGTGATATTCCATATATTCTAATATATACTATTTCATAAAACGCGTAACTTGGAAACACATTTTAATTTTAATTCATATATACCGACTCGTTCTAAAAATTATTTTAGATTCGACGAATTAAAACACAATTATTAAAAAATACGCTTTTAATATTGCCATTAACATTTATGTATTAATTCATACGCTATCAAATGATTGCACAAAAGTGATTTATACATCCTTTTGGGTTTAATAAATATGTATTACGACAAACACATCCAAGTAGTAATTTATGTTCCATTTAACACTCAAGTCAGAAGTAAAGGTCAAGATGGCTATATTATTAATCATCTGTCAAAGAGAACAATTATCCGGTTGTAATTCTTCCCCGTTTAAACATTTCTACTTCAGGTCTTTGATCAGCGACGCAACGCTTCTTAAGATTTTGTATACAACTAAAATACGCGTTTAACATTGACAAACACTAATCAAACGATCGAAGTAAGTATTCGTGCGTAATATTTGAATTTGTCTATTATTTTTATCTATGTATTGTTTATTTCCTTTTGGAAAATTAATGTTTTCGTATACGATAATAATTTTTAAATATTGGTTAGGAATATTTTTTCCCTAACGCCATATATATGAACGTATTATGGCATCGATTTAATAAAAGCTGAAACGTTTAAACACGCTTTAAAATAATATACCTATATATATATATATACACGTATATACACCTTTTATATACATATCCTATTTTGTAGAGCGTTGGAATTTGCGATTTTACGAGTATGTACAATTTGGATTATGTCATATTTATGGTCTAGATAAAATCGTGTATATTTTATGACGCTCACATATGGACTGTATTTGAATAATGTAAATGTATCGATTTGAGTATGATCAGCGTATAGGAATGAAATCATCCGGAATATTATTATCTAAGCGCCACGGTAATACGAGTAACAAATATCCACTTAAATGTTGGGTTATTACGAGCAGTAATTTGCGTCGGACATTGTTACTTAGAAAACAGTAGACATTGCCGGTATTCTCTATGCTTTTATGCAATTTTATAAGCCAAATAGCATAATAAATAGCACTATCCGTTGGGAACGTATGGTAAGTCTAGTTTGTCGATTGCTGCTGATAGTGGCTTTTAACGGTCGTTATAACGACTAGCGGACGCTTTGTATTCTTTACGGGTAGTTGAAAGTGTCAAACATAAATCAAACCAAATATATTTCTAAATGTAATGAAAAATAAGTGCAGCGTGAAATATGGCGAATTCAATATGTGATTTTTGTATACGCTTCTCGTAAAACTTGCCGCGTCCCGTAACCCTATCCGAGCGCGTTCTTTTTAATTTAAAAACAAAATACCCGTTATAATAATATTATATTATGGTGATATTTCCATAAATTTTAACTATTACTCTTTACGATACTAAAAACGACATTCTTCTTGTATAAAAAAGGAAACATTATTAATCGTAATCATTTCGAATAGGCCGTTGTTGACACTTTTAGGAATTTTCTACAAATACCTGACCTCTTGTTCCTTATACAGGTACAAGTTTAAAAACAATTTCACGCTTTATTTTAATAACTTGATTGTTGCACGCCATCGAATCTTATTCCGTTTCATACCGTCACAATTTATTTTCGTTCAAACATAAATTTGTTCAACCGTTCAAATACTAGGTATTTAGTTAAATTATGTTCCGGTATAAATTATATTTGAGGTTTTTGACATATTAATAAATTGACACCATGAAATATATGTAATAATTTCTTCGTTTTTAATATAGTCTCTAAATGAAGGACAAATCGAAAATGCATTTTTTTCCTTTGCACTGGAACAACCGGCGTTTCGATGAATTGTCCAATCACATTTATTATTCGCATAATTCAAATACGTCGAACAATAATATTAATAAGGTGTTCTTAAAACGGAACGTTTATATCATCGACAATTTCAAAACTGTTAAACGATTTCGGCCTATTTGAAAATGTAGCAGAATACGTTTATTATTTTTCGACAATGAATGTCCCTAATTTTAATCGAATTTCGAAAAACATATATATATATGTTATTATACCGTCATAATTCGATTTATAACTAGACTCGAGTAGTTCCATAATATATTCACTTTTTTGTAATAGGAGACCATTCGCTTTTAGGATAAGCACACATATGTTAGCTACTAACGGTTGGGCTGGAAAAATAAAAATATATGTTTGTACATTTCAATATTTGGCTCAGTTTTTGGATTTACCCTAGCTCCGAAACCTTTTTTATTTTTATAGATACCATTGAGTACGGTACTTCAGCAAAATATAATATGTAAGCGAAAAATATGGTGCCAAGTATATTTAATTAATGTACGTCAAATTATATACCTATTAATAAAATACAATCATATTGCGTTATAAATAATAACTAAACGAATTTAATAAAAATTGGTACTCAAATTATATACAAAATTTAAATTTAAATTTCAAACAGTTGAGAAATTATTGTATTTACGTCTAAAAACGTTTTAAATATGAAAATAATAGCAATAACTTATATATATAGAATAATAGTTAAGAAATAAAACTATTCAACTTTTTATCCATAAAACGTCAAAATGGAAAAAATACTGAATAAAGACAGAAATAAACAGAACGAAAATATTATGCAAATTTCAACATTTAAGTAAATCAAAGAAAATATTTATAGGTTTTTGCGAATATATTGTTAAGGTTTAAAATTAGCGACGTAAAATAACATTGACACTTAAAATTTTTCAGAATGTATTTTTAAATTATTTTATAAAGTATACATTTTCGATTGTTATTGTGAAAATTTATTAACCTGCATTTCGTCTATACTAAAAAATAACACAAATCAAATCTGCAA
>JAIPRN010000388.1:0-89032 GCA_025469175.1 Geopemphigus sp. TES_GeoC_2020 | reverse complement strand
CGTAGAACAGTACGTTCTAAATATGTAAAAAAAAACGCCCCCCGTCCCGATTGTAAACGCGTAAAAGAAAAATAACGATCGTATAGCGCTTACCAATTTGCCCCAGTTGAATGGAAACAGGTACACGGTGTGCGTGACGTCGAGGAACAGTATGGCGCCGGTGACGAGGAAGTTGAACAGCGTGACGAACAGTATAAACCGTATGCGATTCAACATCGGCAACATAAACAGGGCCAATCTGGACGTGCCGGCGAAACACAAACACAACAAGCACAGTACGCAGGTAATCTGAAACCGACGAACGTTAGACGGGTACGAAAACGACAATGGGTCCGGGAGGGGGGGAGGAAGGGCCGTTTCACTCACCAGCAGCAGAACACGTATTACGCCCGACGGGGTCTTCATCGGCCTCTTGTCGTAATGCAACACCACGCCGTTGTACCTGGCCCTGGACGCCTCTTGGTGTTTATAATTGGCGTGCGAGTCCCACGATCCCGGCGTGCCGGCCATGCTGTTGGTCACTTCCAGCCACGAACCTCCCGTCTGGCTGCCGTTGATCTCGAACTCTTGTTCGTCGTCGATCGGCGCGATGTTACCCTTCGGCTCCAAATCGTGGATCTCCTCCAGCAGCACCGATATCTCGTCGCTAACGTACAGGTCTGACACGGAACTCAATTGGGCCGGGCCCCGCTGCATTACTGTTCGGACACCTGGTGTACCACCTGTACTTACATCACACGCGCGCACATACACACACACGTCCATCCGACATTCCCGTGAATAATTTGATATTTGACGATATCCTACTGCTATTCGGCGGGACGAACAACAACAAATACTAAAAACAACCGTTCCAAAAATACAAACAACGCGAGCGAAATATGCGACATGCGAGAGAAAAAAAGCTTAAAGAGATGAACAAAATCGAACGGTCGTCGAAACGAGTGCGTTTTCCAGACGTCCGTTCTACAGCGGTCTTACGCCAGTGACGTCCCTCCTATTGTGACATTCTGTATCCCGGTTTGGTAATACGTACGGGCGTGACTTTACCGTCCGTGTCCCTCTCGTTCGTTCCGCACTAGGGCGGAAGGATCGTGACGAGTAACAAACTAACGCGGAACGACGTTAAATTCGAACGCGTTTCTAAATGGACACAAAAACGACGGCAAAAAGGGTTGGTTGTCAATAGTTCAACGACCGTCGCGCGCCGTACCTTTTGAATAATAAATGTCTCCGGGGGGGAGGAGGATAATATACGCCTATGATAGATACCCGCGCACCACAGTCAACTGCGGGGAGATGTCGGTGTCTATTTAACGCGACGATAAAATATTGTCGTGTTCCTCCGCAATGGACGTACCCTATTATTTAACGCGATATTTTTTTCGAACGTATTTTCGCCAATATCTCAAAAAGTAATCGACGTTAACGTTTTTTATTGCTCCCACGCTTCAATTAACTAATTACATTTTCATACGAAAAAGATTATTGACGTACCTACATTTTTGTCGTTTATTATGCAATTTCGTTTAACTACTCTCGGGGGAACGAATATTTTGTGTTCGTAAAAAGAAAAAACGAATACGTTTTTAATCAATTTTTAGACCCACATTTGACTAGCGTCGAAATAAAATTCGCGTAAAATGGATATATAAATAGGTATCGTGTGCCTTTTACGAATTCATATTTTTAATAAAAAAATTACGAACAATTAACGTTAAATTTTCACTATAAAAAAAACTTATGATACGTTTATATCATATTTTATTAAACAAAACGGTGGAAAGTATTAATTATATCGAAAAAAAATACATACAGCCGAAATGACTATTTATTTAAAATAAATCGAATGAAAATATCGAAATATATAATAAATAAATAAATTATACAATGAAAATTCTTAACAAACACACGTACGTATAGTTTAAAATAAACTTGCTTATTGCAGTTTACATACATATAAAATAAACGGATATCTATTACACAATATAGACCGCGTTTCACACAGACTAAGAAATGAACAATATAAAATCTAACCGAAATTTAGCTCTAATATTGTCGATTAAAACCAACATATATAATTTAGGTATAATTATAGACCTAAATATAAAACTTACTCAATTGTAACACAGACTCGTATTTCTAACGTACAACTATAGTTTAATTTTTCTTATATCATCTTCATGGAAGTCGGCGCGCAACTTTAATATTTGTTTTATGTTGTCCGGCGTCAGTTTCCACGAGAATCGTATGCCACTGTCCGGACTCAAAAACTCGTTCAGGTCCGACACGCGTTCCAAGTTCAACACCGTGGTGACCTGGACCAGCCGGGCGAACTTCTCCCTGACCGGCCACGCGCTGACGCCGCTGAAATAATTGATGAGCGTCCTCACCACCTTGTCCAGTGCCATGCTGCCCAGTCGATTGAATTCGGTTTTCATCACGGCCTTCTCCAGTTGGACCGCAGTCTCCGCGGCCATGACCACGACGAACATGTCGTAATTGTTCGGCGTCAGCTTCGCCTTGAACTCGCGGAACATGCCGTCGACGTGCAATATCAGCGTTTGAACGAACGGGTTATTCGCCTCCGTCTGGGAGAACTCGGTCTCGTTCATCTTGTAGTTTTGCTCGTAGAAAGGTTCCATCCACGCCTGCAGCTTGGGCTCGACTAGGGAACCCTGTAACTGCCTGAATCCGGTCTTGTTCGAAGCAACCAGCGACGTGTTCACCCGGGAGAAGTCGTGCAGGCAACTATCTAACTTGTCCGTGTTGCAGTCGCCCAGCTTCACCGGTATCTCCTCCCGGAATGTCTGTGATAACGACTTCGAAAACTCGATGGCCACCTCGGTGTTGTTTAGCGACGCCAGGAACGTTTGTCTGACTTTCTCCAAGTCCGGGGTAAATCGATTGAAATAACCGGAACCCGGGTAACCGGCGTTCAAAATTTGTTCGAAAAACGTGCACATGTCCGATTCCAGCGCGTTCACGACGTTGTTGATGACGGCGCACAGCACGTCCAGACTACCCGATCTTAGCGAGCGCATAACGCATTTGCGAATGATAAAGAATACGTCGTCCACCATACTCGACGTCAGCTCATCGCCGTCCCCTTCGATCGTGTCCATCATCATAGCTTTTTTTATGCTCTCTTCCATGTAGTACCTCTCGAATTCTAGATATTTTCCCATTTGCTCTTGGATGGAACAACATAGCTTGCTGTTGTTCAGTATCATCTTGGCGCTGGACGTTTTCGATTCCAGATCGGCGTTGATGCGTTTGCACACGAACTTGGAGTACAGATCGTAACGCGCCAATATCAATACGATCTCTTCGATCAACAGGTCGATGTCTTTCGAATCGGGTTTTTCCACATTGACAACGTCGGAGTCGTCCCACATGGTTTTCAACAACTCTTTGATTTTTCTCGTTTTGAGAAATGCTTGCAACATGTCGCCACTAAAAGTATCGCAATACGTTTGTAAACGCGACAAAAACTTGAGAACGTACTCGGGACCGTAGTGGGTTTCTATTAACGGTTGTTGAACTTCTATTGTTTTGGCCACCTCCTCGAAAATAAATGTCAGCCCGTCGGCGAAAACTATACTGGCACGATTGCTCGATAATGACGTGTCCATGACATTTTTCAAACTATTATCCGTCGAAACTTTTAACACGCGTCCCAGATAATCTACAAACTTTTCCAAACCAACGTCGTGCATTCCGAGCAATGGGAAAATCTTAAAATACCTCTCTATAGATTTAGAGTCTTGAATTATAGAAGCTTTTTCAAACCTTTTTGACACAGTATCTTGAATATGTTCCGTAGCGTCCTGTAAGTGTTTCAAAGCGCTTGTTATCATTGAACAATCTTGAGCCATATCGTCTGCCGTACGTTGCAATTTCGTTTGATCAATTAACAGATAACGGTGTATATGAGCGGCGGCTTGTTCTAATTCATCGTTTTTCATCGCGATTTGAACACCTTCACTACACAATTGAAGGTCTAATAAATCTTGAACTCGTTTTTGGCATTCTGATACACGTCCACGTATTTTATCCAACTGCCGAACTTTCGACGATATGTCCTCAGCAAGTTTAGAAGAATCATGAATTCTCGTTTGAATTTGGGACAAGTTTTCTTTAATCGAATTTAAAGAACCGAACTGTTTAGTAACAGAGTCAATCTCATTAATAACAACGTGCCACTGATCGGAGTATGCTGCCAAACGTTTTTTTGACGCAATTTCCTCTTTGTCCAGCAATTCCAACGCATTCTTAATTTCATCTGGTGTAAAATAGTCTTCATTACTTGACATCATAACCTTTAACAAAATTATAATATGGAAAAACTAAACTATATTGGATAATTATATACAATTAAACTTTCCACTTTTTAAACTTTTTTTAATTGAAGGCACTACTAAACAAACTTTTTTTATAATTTACCTATCTATTTTAATAAACCCGATAAATAATTCATTAACGCTAGTTTCAAAATATTTTTTGAAAATTCCTATCAGTTTAATTGAATGATATTTTAGCTAGATAGGTACTTTTTCAATAACATAAATTCCACAAAACATTAAAATTAATTTGTAATAGTTTATTAAATAATAAATATAGTTATTTAGTTGTATTTAATAATACAAATTAATTAAATACAAATATCGGTTTGTTCTTGAACATAACAATAGTAAAAAACTGCCATTCTGAACTAGAATTAATGTTTAATAACAAACAATGCAAAAACAAATGACACATTTTTAGTTCAAAATGACTAGGTATTTCATAATAATTAATATTAAACTATATTAAGTATCTAATAAGTAACTAGCTTCAATTTTTTAAAAATAAAAATTATAATCTGTAAATAATTTAAATAATAATAATAATTAAACGTATAATTATTGGTAAAACATTATATTAATATATATATATATATATTAACAAATAATAGATAAGTAGATGTACATTATAAAATATTTTTCAGAATTTAGTAGACTAAAATATACTTTTAATACTTATGTGGTGAGTATTTGATTAAATAACTATACCTAACTAAATACCTAAATTAAAAACTAAATCACTATTGTTGAACAGTTATTGCCAATTGCTTCAATTGTTTTAAAACAGTTTCTAATAATTTCTTTTTATCCCTTTCACTTTTTTTTAACACTGAAAACACACTTTTTTTATCTGCTTCTTTTAATTTTTCTAAAACAATAATGGCTGTAGATGGTTTAACGTGAGAATACTTTGATGTTTCTTGACCATAGTCATGAAAGTATGTTGACCAATCCCAACTGAGAAGTAAATCTAAGAGTTGCCTTAATGGAGCAAAGTATTGAGAAAAATCTGGATCATCAGTTTTTCCAACAGGCTCTGATGCAGCAAATAGTTCACACTGAATAACATCTAGATTTAATTGATTTAAAGCACCCATAGACAATTGTTTGATATCGTCACTGAGTAATAAATGTAATATAGATTTAGAAATATGTTCAAATGCTACTTGACAAACATGTACAGATACTTCTGCAACAAGATTTCTCAGTGCGGCAAAAACTACTCGTAAAAAGTTTATCAAATCTGTAACAAACGATGAAGCTTGACCAGTTGGTTCAACTAACATCCAATCATAATCTTCTAAATCTAAAAATTCGTTCAATTTTAATTTCATCTTATCATACATATGATGCTCAGCGTCATTTCTGGCCACAGCCAATGTAATTCCTGCATCATCACCAACAGTACCACCAGTGGATCCAGTAGCTTCAGATACAAACTGTTGAATTGATTTTGACGATTTTTCCAAATATCCCATATCAACGATAATTTGAATGACTTGTAAAAGACCAAGTCTAGGTTGATGGAAAGCAGACGATAAACATCCACTAAAAGTTCGAGATAACAACAATTTTGTAGATTTTTGAACCATTTCATCAACTTCTCCTTCACTAAAATTTAGGTCGTTGGAAAATTTTAAACAAGCAAATATGAACTGTTTTACCTGATCATAAACACTGGGTACCATCGAAGAAAATGGAAACTTTTTAGGAAATGCTGATGATTCTAATTGATCATCTTGGTATGGAAATGTACGTACAACATTATCATATTGTTCTTGGTTTTCAACCTCGAGATGATAAAATGTTTCTCTATACAAAATATCCCTAAATACTTGAACCCATTTTTGCATAAGTATTTCATTATAATGTTCTTGTATTTCATGTAATAGATCTAAATAATTCTTTACAGAATATCCATAGCTTCGAAGAGTCAAACAAAAGACCATAATTAAATCTTTAATTTTTAATAGTAAATTTGCATCAGTACAATACGCTGTATTGGTCCTCATTATGCTTACCACCTTGTCAGAAGCCATTTTCCACAAGTCTTCCAAATAAGGTCTTGTCAATAATCCATTTCCAGTATTTAGCACATGATCTTCTACAACGAAAAATCCTACAATACTTTGTAAATAATTGCAATAACTTGCAATAGACTCATGCATATTATTAGGAGGATGAAGAGTTAAGAGGGCTTGTTCTCTTCTTTGTTGCCTATAATAAATGTCAAATGTATCTCGTGAAGACAATACGGTACAAATATGAAGACAGCGATATACAGGTGAGAAATCAATGAGATCTTGGGCACTTAATGAGTCTTCGTCATCAGAATTGTCTTCAGGCAAATCATTTTTTTTCTTTAATTTGGTTAAACCAAAATCATAGTTTTGCTGTTCGATACTATGTTTCATTGCGGCTTCTCCAACTTTAGAAGAAAATTTTCTTATGGTTTCCAAAAAAGAATTCAAATCTGACATGGAAGATTCTTTAATATTTTCTCTAAGCATAGGGATTTTTTCAATTATTTGCCTAAAAAATTTATAGTGCGATACTTGAGGCAAATATAATTGTTCAAGTTGTTCTAATGTTTTTAACGCAGGATAATAACGTTTGTCAGCCATTTGCTTTTGCAATTTACTGTACGAGGAAAGCGCAGGCAAACATAAAGATAAACTATCTATAGCCATTTGAATGTTATTTTCGACCTGCCTGGCTTTCACTAATTCTTCACCAGCATCAGTCACTTCGGCAACAATAGTTTTTACATTAGAATTCAGCTGGACGACTTGTTTTTTCAGTTTAGACGCTTGATTTTCAACTTGCTGCAATTCTCTAATTGAATCTATGAAGCCTTGGTAATAGAAATTGCACATACGTTCGATTTCTTTGTCATACTGCTTAATGCGGTTGTCCAACGTATTAATGAATTTGTGGCTGTCATTGTCCTGATCGTATATGGCCCGGAATGTTGGGCCCCAGTAATCATCGATGCTTTCAATCTCTTGTAGCAAATGCTCTTGGTTCTGCATGTTTTCTACACAACAAGCTAGCACAAAAACAAAAACATAACTGGTTTCTTTTTCTAACTCGCAAGTTTTATCCCTATTATTTACGGGTGAATGGATACGTGTGCCCTACCAATACGCAAGGACTCTCCCAAAGCATCTCGTCAACCCACCACTCTGGACTCCCAAAAAACAACACTCGTAATTAACGCAACTACGAACGCAAACAAAGCCAACAACTCGCGTATTTATAAACAAAATGATAACTATAAATAAATAAAGAAAAATACTACAAGCTACACTTTTGATAATGTTTACACTAATGTTTCGTGGACGGGTGTATTATGCAATTCGTTACTTACATTTATAACGATACGACGAACGAACGAGACATTAATCGCAACGGCCGGCGAACAATCTCGTGGGCGTAGCTAAAAACGTTCAATGACACATTTACAAATTACGACGGGGAACGACCGCGGCGAACGCGAACGGAATCGACCGGAGAATTTGTCGTGGAAGGGTCGCCGCGGCCGTCTCGCGAAAAAGATTAGACGAGCAATGGAAATCGAACGTAAACAGTGAGTCACCGAGCCCGTATAAAACAAATTCCGGTGACCGTACAGTGTTACCATCGGTAGCGGGCGGCGGGTCGATAATTTGTTTTTTGTTTCCGAAGTAATGGAAAATTGTACAAAAACGTTTTTCGTTTCGGATACGCGATGCACTACGACTTTCGGAACCGAAAAACGAATTTGTCCGCCGTTTTTCGTCCTCAAAATTTATCCGACGAGTTACGGCCGCACGACGGGCCAAACATTCGAACGTACGTAAATAGTACGTACCGTCGCGATTATCATGACAACGGAATTGAATATTTTTTCGGCAAAGAAGCAAAAAAAAAACAATCGTACGAGCGACTACGAAATTATAAAACGTTACCTATTTTATATTTTCCCGTCAACCGTATTAAAATATTTCGATTACACGACCATACAAAATTCGCCCTCGAATCCGTATAGACGTCGGTCACAGATATTGAAATAAATAAAGTGGTCGATGATAATTGTTATACTAATCGTTAATAATAACCGAAAGTATCGAATATAACTGAACGTTGAACAAAATGTCCGACGAATATTCGGTAAGGAACACTGATTTTATACTTTGAAATTAGTTAGGTAGGTAGATTTGTATTTTACGTCAAACGAAAGACATTCTGAACGTGTTTAATAACCATCTACGGTTCGTGCGATTTACCTGTGCTATTTATAGATAAAAGTTAAAACGAAAATTCGGTCTAACAAGTTCATTATTATTGTTTAGTACTCTCGTGACATTGTACACGTTAAATCGATTGTTCTTTTATAAACAGCAAATATCAGACGACGTCGACGAACAAATGGACAGTTCTTCGTTCATTTTGAATCACCAGGACCTCAAGCATATCAAATACAATACATCGCTATCGTTACGAGGCATCAAATCGGGTATAATTGACAATTTGTCCAACTCCATGAATGATTCGGATTTGTCGGTGAGTAACGATTATTGTATTATTTAATAACAATAATAGCGACGACGCCAATAAATCGTGAAAAGCGAACGAATTTCTTTCGAAAGACTATAGAAAAAAGAAAATGCGTAAAGTATTTATTATCTATTGAGTTTAATCGTCGGTATCGTTTTAAACGTAAAATCTTCGTCCGTTCGACGATATTGACGAGAAATTAATACGATTTTCAAAAATTAACGAAAAGTACTTTGTACCTCGCGCACGATACTTTGATCTGAAATTAAAATTGTTTCGAAAACATTTTTTCGGTTACGTTCATATGCGTTGAATTATAGTATTTTTCCTCCGCAATGCAGTTTTGTTAAGAATATTTATGAACAGCAATGCGGATAACGATATTTGTGTACTCACTATTATACGCAATACTTTTTAAAATTGTATGTGTGTATGTATTTAGGTTGAGACGTCACACTATTGGACTGGGAACGATGACGACAGTGACAATAACTGTTACAAAAAGAATAACGAATCGTAAAATAATAATCTCGTTTAAATACGTTTGAACGTAATTTTAAAAAATTCGTATATATTTATACGTACTATATTCATATAGTACATATATAGTGGTGTTCGGAGCGATTTTTTTTTATTACGAGTCATTTCTATCGGGTAATATGAACGATTTTCGTTACGTTTCGTTCAAAAAGCTTTTACGCGCGTTCCGTTTTACACGTTTTCGTGTTTTTGTAGATTCTCCCTCACCCCTTTAGAGATTTCTTATAATGACGTCGATTTTATTTCTAAATGGCCGCTCACGATTTGAAATTATTAAGCAATATATTATCGCAAGAAAACGTTTTACTTTTAAAATCCGACAAATATATCCCGCCGAGTAATTAGCGTCTAAGTTTAATAAATTATAGAGAACTATTAAAGAACTATAGCATATATCGAAAATTTACCCCTCGGTGACGTTTTATCAAATATTTTTAAGACCGGTAGTTAAATATTTATTTTAATCGAGGTATTTATAATTATCGTCTGTTAAATATCAACATTTATTATTGAGATAAATATACGAATATTACCTACGTATTGAACTACATAAAAAGCGATATCTATGACCGACATTTATAGTAATTAAAATGATTCATAAACGCAATGTCGAATATAAAAAATGAAAACGTATTTGTATTCGTTTATTTGAGTTTTGTACGGTAGTGTATAACGAAATATTGTAGGTTGTTTGAAAATCAAAAGTTGGGCATATAGTTTTAAACATGGTTCATAAATAGTCTTCGAATAATTTAATAGCGAATAAAAAAATACCGAAGTATAAGTTTTTCAAATCTTGGAACATAACTGCGGGTTTGTTATAAAAAGAATCGCCCCTAATATTTAGAGATGGTTCCACGAGGATTTATATTTATTTTATTGTTTTGCGTTTAAACGTAAAATTATAGAATTATCGCGTATTTTATTTTTAAACGAATGCCATTTTAGAATCTGCAACCGGCAGATTAGTCGCAATACAATCGACTCTGGGGATAGTCATAATGAAGAAATCGAAAACATGAATGAACAATTGAAGATGTATAAGAAACGGGTAGAGTATATATCAAAAACTAACGATCAACTCCGATGCGATCTCATAAAAACGGTACGTCAAAAATCCATAGTCCGTTTTCACAACAAAATCGCGTACAATGTTTGCTTTTTAGATTAAAACGAACGTATTACTGGAACAATATCTTGTCGTAAGTTCTGTATAATTATAATAATACCGTTTATAAAATGGCCAGTAGTTACTAAATAGACTGTATTGAAGCCCAGATGTTCTGTACACTTTAAATTGAATAATTTTTATAACCGCGCTTACGTATTTTTAACGCATTTTTCCTCATAATTATATATCTTTTAGAAAAGATTTATATTTTGTACACGTTGATTATCGACAACATTTTTAGTAATTTGTTTAGAAAAAATTAATTTGGTATTTAATTTTAAACGTATTACGCGATTATTTATATTGTTAAATTGTTTACTTTTATATATGTAAACTTTTCAGTGTCCATACATCATGAATGACATGGGTGAGATTACGTTTCCTGGCAAAAACGATTTGGTAAATGTTTACACAAATTTACGCAAGATATTGTATATGTATTGTATACGCAATTTACACGTATTAATATTGTGTTGTGTTTGATGTATAACATTTCAGGATAAACAGTTTGACGTTATGTTCAAGGAGTTGGAAGAAATAAAAAAAGACACGATGATCTTTCTAAATGACAAATTATTAGTCGAGAAATTGCAAATAGTGTTAAATTCGCCATTACCGAAATGTTTAAATAATTGTTATATAAACGTCAATGACAAATAAACATTTAGAGCGAAATAAAAAAAAATTTCAAACAAAACAGAACATTCGTACTGTCCCGAGAAAAATGAATTTTTTATACGAAAAAGTGTAAAGGCGAACGTTTATTGAGCACGCTTTTATCGTTTATAGTAAAACGTATTTTAATTTTAACTTAATCCTAACGTAGAGAGTTTGGCTTAAATTTTAAAATACAACCAACAATAGTATCGTATCGAACGATTTTTTAATATATATCTATGAATCGATTTCGTGTTGACGTTGCGAAATACGACGTGTAATTAAATTTTAAAGAGTTTAGGCAACTAATCGTAACGCACGCTTACATAATGACGTAGTACGACATTTTAAATGGAATACAACGTTCCATTATTAATAAAAAAAAAATATATTGTTATTACAGAGAAGAACGTATCGATATTTATAATATATAAAAACGGTTAAAAAACGAATTACTATTATTTTTCGTCGATGTTTTTTTTTTGGGGGGAAATTTATTAAAAATGAATTTTAAACGGAGCGCGATTACACGCAATTGAAAACGATTCCTAGAACACGCCGGAAGAGCCTTGTTGACGGAATATGTACATACTCCCCGTATATTAAACAATTTGAAATTCGAGCAAAAACTTGGATTAATTTAAAACGGATTTATAACGCGTTATATATATATATATATATATGTGTGTGTACATTTTACAACGTTGTACGCTTTTAATTTCTCGCAATTTTTGATTCCGACGTAAAAGTATTTCTTATAAACGTCACATTGTTACGACCGCCTAAGTATGTCCGACGAAAATTCGAAATTAACCAGGCGACGACGACGACACGTCACACGAACGCGTGTACACGCCTTCGTTATCGTTTACATTCCGTAATGACGGATTGATAATAGTTCTTATCAATAGTAGTTTCAAAAGTAGTTCGGTGGTTCTTGGCTTCAACACGCGAGTTTTGTTCTGCTCGTCTTCGATAGTTTTTTAATTTTAAACTTTTATTAACGTATAAATACAGAGCAGTTTTACGTACCGTCGATATATAATGTATATACAACATACGTATATATTTTTATGTACACACGTTCCTCATCCGTATGCCACTTGTACGTTTCAATCGAATTAAAATCCGTATAATTCGACAACGATCTCTAGATAAATACCGACGATTATCGTAAGCGGACAGTAAACATATCCGTAGGAACGACGACGCACCGAAACAATATCAATATGGAACGTGATTACGCTCCACTCAGTGCTGCGTGCGTTCGTGCGCTGAATGATAAAATGTACGACAAGAGAAAAGCGGCGGCCCTGGAAATTGAAAAGTAAGCGTTTCGATAGTCAAGCGTACGCGAAATGTTTTTGTTTTTTTTATAAGTCGTTTCGTCGCCCTAGAATGGTTAAAGAATTCGCCGCCGTCAATAACTCCATGCAAATACGACGGCTGCTGAAAGTGCTGGGACAAGATTTTGCAATGTCCAAAAGTGCGAACACTAAAAAAGGCGGTCTTATTGGACTTGCTGCCATGGCCGTCGCTTTGGGAAAAGTATACATTTGTTTCGTTTATTTTGCCGTAAATGGTGTTAATAACTTGTTTATAAGATCGTTTGAATTCTAGGAATCGGTAAATTATATCGACGATTTGATCATACCTATATTGATAAACTTTAATGACTCCGATTTAAAAGTTCGATACTACGCTAGTGAATCATTATACAATGTTTCGAAAGTGGCTCGCAGTGCTGTACTAAAACATTTTCCCGAAATATTTAAAGCGTTAAGTAAATTGGCTACTGATCCTGATCAAAATATAAAAAATGCTTCAGAACTTCTCGATCGTTTAATGAAGGTACAATAAGAAAATAATTCATTATTAATAGCCACTATCGATGTAAATTTACGTATTATATATTTAATTATATTTTAAGGATATTGCGATGGACAATTCTAACATTTTTGATCTTGTCGGCTTCATACCGTTGCTACGAGAGCGCATATATACAGATAATACATTTGCGAAGCAGTTTATAATTTCGTGGATTACTGTTTTAGATGATGTTCCTTCAATTGATCTAGTGGTATATTTACCAGAAATTTTGGATGGATTGTTTAAAATGTTGTCGGATCCTACGTTCGAAATTAAAAAAATGTAAGAAGAAATACTTGTTGTCGTATTTAAAACTATCTTGTCGTCTATTATTTAGTATTAAATTACGTTAAGAGAATATTTTAATTTTCTTTCAAAACTAATCGCTAAATTTTCGGATATTTTATTAGTAATTTGTTAACGTCACGATTGTGTACGATACTATTTATTATTTATGTTTAGTGAGTAAATGTTTGAAATTAATGTTACAGGTGTGACGCCGTATTGAAGAAATTTTTAGAAGATTTACATAAAAATCCCGAAAAAGTGACGTATACAGATATGATAAATATTATTGTTATATATTCGTATTCGACCGATGAATTTGTTCAGGTAAAAAAACAATCGAATGGTTACTCGATAATTACTTAAAGTTGTGTATATCGTTTCTTTTGTTTATAGTATACTGCAATGTGTTGGATAAAGGAATTCATCGATATGTATGGCTCAAAAATCTTACCATTTACGTCTAGTATTTTAACAGCTTCATTAGCATCGAATTCGAACCATGATAATGAATCACAAATGCGTAAATATTTTTTATAGTTATTACCGTACCGTATTATTCGTATAAAATGTAGTTTGGTAAAGTAGATAATTTTAGTTCTAACGAAATCTTCGTGGCAATTAATTAAAATATAAAAAAAGTTCGTGGCACAGGGTGTAGCCTGGAATAGTATAGTTGCGCTTAATAAATCATCAAATTTCACTGCAGATAAATGAAAAATATTCACCCGTGAAATAGCGGTGATTCTTTGTAAATATCTCTAATAGTAAAAAAAGTTATCAGTTTTAATTTTGTACCGTTTTAATATTTTTCATACATAAGCATATTTGTGTCATTTTTGTTTAATGTAGCGCCGTTATTTCACATATAAAATTATCCTCTATTTTGTTTAAACATTCGGTTTCTTATCTGTGATTCCAATGTTCCGAGTTTTTTCCTACGATAATAATTTTAATTTATTTAATTTTCTAACGATTATGTTCGTTTAATTAAAGTTAAACAATAACGAATATATTGAATTTAGCTAAAATGTTCTGATAATATTCGTAAATATTTAACGTTAAATTAGTTAAATAATTTGTTTTTATCGAATTACCAGGCATCAAACAAACCGCGAAAATAATCAATTCAACATTAATGGAACTTATTAACGGTGTCGAAGATAATATTGAAGAAACAAAAGAAGATCCAAAAGTAATAAAATACGTCGAACCAAATAAATTCAATACTATAAAATTGTGACTATGACTTAGGGTGAAAATCTAGATCTAGCATCAGTAGTTGCTGTGCTCACTAAAGAATTAGGCGGATCGACAATAGAGACTAAAATAACAGTATTAAAATGGATTTATCATTTATTTATTCATTTACCAAACAGAGTAAGTAAGTAAGCTAGAATTAATCGACTATTCAATTTCGTTAATAATTTTTACCTTGGTTATTTGAACAGATACTTGTGCATATGGAATTGATATTTCCGTTATTGTTGGCAACCCTTTCATATCCTAATGAAGAAGTTGTCCAAAACGATTTGAAAGTAATCGCACAAATAATTTCTCCGTCGGCAACTCAAACGAATAATGTGCAATATTTCAACAACTTTATCACTAGTTTGTTGAAACAATTTAGTTGCGATAAGATGTTGTTGAAGGAACGTGGTCAATTTATCATACGGTTTGTATTTATCGAACGCAAATGTGTAAGCGAAATCATTTAGACAAGATAGTCAGATAGTAGAAATGTACAGCGCTTAAATAACGAGAGGATGGACTTAAAGTTACATATTGTGTGTTTGGGTCTTAATCCAACGTCTTTTTCAGTTTTTCGCGTCTATTGATTAATACTTGGTGTTGAAAGAAGGTGCACGATGATTTATGCGTCTAAACTCTAAAAATCTTTAGCATTCAGCGAGCTTAAAATTATTTTGCGTATCATTTAAAAAATTGTTTTTATTCGTAGACAAATATGCGGCTTATTAAACTCCAACGATATTTACCGTACATTATCTACATTCTTGTTAGAGGAAGAGAACATGAAATTCGCGTCTGTGATGATAGGAACGTTGAACACAATATTGCTGACATCTCCTGAATTGTATGATCTTCGAACCCAACTGCGTGATGTTGAAAAACAAGTAATATTTCTATATATTTAAATCGTCCGTAGCCAATAAATACTTCCAATAGCGAAACTGTTTCTCAAGTTTATTTTAACAATAATATTGTGTATAAATAATACAAATGGGCATTTCGACACACCTAACGTCGTTAATTCGAAACAAATTCGTTTCAGGAGAATCAAGAATTATTTCTATGCCTATTTCCAACATGGTGCCATAATCCAGTGGCTGCTGTGGCATTATGCTTGTTAACCCAAAATTATTTCTTTGTTTGTAAGCTGCTACAAACATTGTATCCTTTTTGGCCGAATTTGTTTTGAATTCATGTTTTACTTACTATAGACAGAAAACACCATTGTCGCCCATCAATTTCATTTTGTTAAATAATGTTCTTAACGGTTATTATATTAGCGCATCGATGGACGTTACCGTTGATTTACTCGTTGAAGTGGATAAATTGATTCAGTTATTGGAATCGCCGATATTTATATGTAAGCATAAACGAAATGAACTAAAACCTATGAAATGACACGTTAACGTGTTTCTCCAGACTTACGAATGGAGCTTCTGGAAGAACCAGTTGATCAATATTTGATTCAGGCACTTTACGGGCTCCTAATGATAATGCCTCAATCGGACGCGTTTCATTTATTGAGACACAGGTTGAAGTGTGTGCCTCATTCAAGAATGAGAACTGAAATGTGCGTATTTAATGTTTGTTCATCTATAGACGAACGGTTGCATAAAATGTGTACCATCTACTGAGCTTGTTTGTTGTGTCGAACGTTGTGCTCTCGATGTAACATTTTGTCGAACAATGTCCGTAAACGTAATCGAACAATTTTTAATTTAACTTGGTTTTTATAGGTCGACTAAAAGTGAAAAAGTTGAAAAAGATTTTAAAAAAGTGTTCGATACGAGTACTATGTTGAGCCACTTTATAACACTACAAGAAAAACACAGAAATTATCGAAAAAATTCCATTCAGCAGGTTGATAAAGCGTTGACAAAAATCGACATACAATAACCATTTGATACGATTTAAGTCAGCCGTCATTCGTTATTTGCCAATTTTACAAATTTTTTTTAACAAAGACCAATACTGATTTCGAACGTTATTTTTACGCTCGAATTTTATTATTATTATTATTATTATTGTTGTTCATTTTTTAAACGATAAATTTAAAAGCAAGTTTTTAAGCGCATTTACCTAGTTTATTAATTAATCATTTTATCGTTGTAGCTTCGATGTAATTTTAAATGTCAAACCGCGTGGGAATATTGTGTATGTGATTTATATGTTTTACCAAAAGTTTGTATTATTTATTTATATATATATATAGAAAATTATCGTTACGTATTATACCGGAATATATTTACGGGACATTTTAAATAAAATAACTATTCTCGTTTGAACCGTTTTAAAGTATTACGCGTACAACAATGATAACGAAACTTACGAAAGTTTGAAGAAAATTCGCCCCGAAAAAATAATACACGTAGAGCGAATACGATTCGACGGTCATTTTTGTTTCCAATTCGTATCGGTGAACGTGTATTAATCAAATCGTAACGGCGATACGAAAAATAATACGACGTTTTCGGCGTGGCGCAAGTCGATAAACGATGAAACCGCGGTTGCCGAAATTTAAAAATATTTCGATACGTCGGATGGGGAATATACGGTATTTTTGAAATACGTCTGGGCGTCGTTGTACGAGATATTGCGTTCCGGATCGTCATTCAACGGTAGAGTACGATCGAAATATTTTACCCGGCCGGGAAGAGATTCTACACGAAAACGGAATGGACACGGGCGCGCACGTTTGTCAATGGTGGACACGACGGGTTAGGTTAGGTAAACTCACACGGACCATTATAGAATTTGACCGCAAAACAGTGGTCGCTCGTGGTTGATATGTTGAAAACAAAATAATACGAAAAACGCGATCGAACTCGGACGGACCGCTATTTGCCGTCAGTTTGGACTTCAGTCACATCGTGTCGACTGTATATCACCCACGATATTGTGGTCGTCGATGGTTGAGCGTAAACACACGTGTCGCGACACGTCAACCACCGGCGCTAAATGTTATCGTTATTCTATTATATTTATAGAAATATCTTCGCTATCTATATAATGTAAACATAAAAGTAATGACGGCGCTTCAAAGTCCATTTTTACACTAAACGAACGGTGTAAAATAGAAATAAAGAACGTACGGCATATTTGCGGTGTGGTTATATCGACGTCGGTTCGGACTTTTAACGACCACGAAAAAGTTGTTCGATAGTGACCCATTTCGCCGACAGTGTATAACCACAAAAAATCGTTCACGAGTGGTCTCCGTGCGTGTGTGTTCACCCTTAACGTCGTCGTCGTACCGCCCGTTTTCTTTACGTTCGACAACGAACGTACACGGCGATTCGACGTTAACGTTTACACCGAAATGCCGTCCGGAGATGCTTATTACGCGGCCAACGTTCTCGTCTCGCTAACGAAGGGCCATCGTTCGCGGGCCCTTGTAATGGCATGTCCGTGGTAGGGTAGGGCAATTGGTCTCACGCGGACGTATTATTTCGGTAGTACGTCAATCAGCGTCACCGTTGCGAGGAGGGGACACGGAACACCCTCCTCCGCCCGAAATACGATTACCCGGTCCGAAGGATCCTAGTCGGCCGGCGTTTGGTCGACGGGCGAATGTAAAAACGTGTATTTTTCCACTTCAGAAATCCCGGTGGCCGTTTGGCCGCCATTTTTCCTTTATCCCGAACATGTTTTACCTCGGCATCCGGTGGCGCGTTGACAGGACGTTTCGTTTCGGCGGGCCACCGATCCCGGAATAATAATTGGGCGTCCCGAATCCGGGGTTCCCATTTCGTCCACCAAACGATTGAAAACGGCGAGTCGTTTTCGCCATTACCATTGATCGGCCCGTTGTCGACAAATAGCCTTTACTACGTCGGTCTCCACGGGCGTGTACGTTCCGCCGTTAAATTTATACTTACCGTTGTTCGCTGGACCGGCGCACGACCGTGTTTGGGCGAAATATTCTTTTTTTTTTGGGGGGGAGGAAATATAAAGACGCGGGGTCGCGCGACGGCGGCGTAAATGGACGGATAAGTATTAAGGAACGCGGCGGTAGGAAAATAAAAACAATTTTCGTTTTGAAAATAACAAACGAATAATAGTCGTAATAATCGCTAGTTTTACATTTTTTTTTTTTTTGGTTTTTACATTTTCAAAAATTCATACATAGGAACAGAATATTAAATTTTTTAACAACTTACAACAGTGCGTCAACTACTAATATAAGTGCATTGACACGTATAATTTGTAATATAATATACTTTTATTATTCGTAACTTTTAATATATTATTATTATTATAATTATTATACGTACGATATACAATAATTGTATTAGTAGTGTACTATTTGATTACAGAATTTCAATTGGGGGAAACGTGTATATATATATATATTTTTTTTTGTTTTTAACGTATATAATAAGTACTAAAATGACTAAGCAAGTTGGCACATAATATTAAAATTAGGCATAGAGATTACCTAAATTAAATTTTGCATCCAATTAGGCAAAAGTAACAATTCGTAACAATCTATTCGTTTATTATACATAAAAAAACAAAAAGATTTAGTTTCGGCATCCGCCGCCGATATGCTTACGAGACAGAAAATTACTATTTAAAAATTATATTATATATAAATAATCTAAAATTCATTGAGCGGGTTTTCATTTATGTTATATAGTAAAACAACCCAAACACAATATCGCGCGTTCGCCATACGTATTTTTATTCTCATTAAACGATTATTCTTTATTCGTTAAACACGTAAATACATTTAATAACATAAACCATAACGATAATAATAGTAGTAGTAGTAGTAGTAGTAGTGGTAGTGGTAGTAGTGGTAGTAATAGTAATGGTAGTAGTAGTAGTAGTAGTGATAATAGGAGTGTTGTAATAGTAGTGATAGTTGGAGTGTGGTAGTAGTGGTAGTAGTAGTAATGGTGGTAGTAGTAATAATACAATGTACAATCGACTAGGGACAGTTGTTCGGAGTAAAAAACGAACGAGAAACGACGGAAACGATACAAAATGTACAATCGTCGCGAACGGTTTTTTACGGGATAATCGATTTGGACGGCGAGACGGTCGGTATAATTGGACGCCGCGAGAAACGCCGTTTTACGGGTCCAACTCGCACCCGCCGCCCGAAACAAACGGGAACGATTATCCGCCGGTCGGTCTCACAAGACGCGTGTACGTCTGGCTTGGATACGATTTGTACTATATGGTCTCGGTGTCGGAAGGGGCCGTAACGTGTAGCGCCGATCGCGAACGAAGCGAAATACAGAAAAACAAATACCAACCCGGGGCGCGCGAGGGCGGCAGGTGTAGGCGCGCGCGTTCGGAGTGCCGCGGGGCGGTCGCGTGTTAATAAATCGCCGCGCGTTTTATTTTCGATAATATCGTCGACCGAAATTCGTTCGAACGTTAGAATAATATCAAATAGCCGAATCGGGTCTCGACCGCGGGACCGTTGCCGCGAAATTCTCGCGAGTCTCCCTCCCCCCCTCGGATCCGCGCCCATCGTGTGCACGTACGAACGTCGGACCGGAAGTCCCGAGCCTAAATCGTCTAAAAAAACCGCAATTACGCCTAAATCGATATATATATATATATAGCTCTAACGAATAACTTCGGTTCGTTGACCGTGAAACGTCAACGATCGTTTATGTTGTATAAATAGTTAAAAACTAAAGTCTATCGAAAACGAAAAAAGAAAAACACGCCTGGAACTAAACACCTATGTACATCGTAATTTTGTTTTGTAGGTACTTTTTCGCGTATATATTTTTATGTACAGTTATTCGTCAACGACGAAATATCCTTGTCCATTGCGAACGCCCCGAGCGCGGGGACGGACGACTGTTTCGGATCGTTTTCGATTGGTCGCGTCGCCGCGTTTGGACTCGTCCCGGACGAGTCGGATCTGGTGGAGTTGGTGGGGGGAAGGGGGATACGATAAATAGTCGACGCGCGTACAATTTCGAACGGTACGCGCGATACACCGCCGTAAATAATTGACTTACAATAGAATGACTCGAAATCTAGCGCGCGAACCGTTTCGGCGGATCGTCACGATCGTTCGATACGTTTACCAGCGAAACGACGACTGTGTACACACCTCGGTTGACCCACGACGAATTCGAGGGGGTAGGAGGGAAGCGGGTACAAAGGTACGCGTCGACAGGGGCAGGGCGCGGTAGTAATTAGGCCCAACGACGTATTCGACCGAAGAAATCGTCCGAGTCGCGGCGGTACACAAAAGCGGGTCTCGGTTTACGTGGCGTACGATTTCGCGCTAAATATCGACAATTAACGTCGACGGAGAACGCGTTCCAGTCACCGTTTCGGCCGGTACGAACGACGATAAATATATCCCGGCCGGTGTACCGGCGCGAAAATATCGACGACGGCGGCGGCAGTGAGGGGGGGAAAGGAGGAGACGATTCGTTTCGGTATTACGTACCGCGCGAAAAAAATTTAGGTACAAAACAATCGGTATTACGGCGACAGTTGGGCCGTCGTCGTGTACGATAATTGAACGACCGTAACGAATTTCCCGTTAGTTGGATTGTAAGTCGACGTAATTTATTTAAACGAGAATCGAAACACCGTGTTTTTACATTAAACGTTCGTACAACGATAACGCGAAAAACGAAACAACGTAAATACGTTTAGAAATTTCAAAAAATTATGTGTGGGTGTGTGTGGGGGGGGGTAACGATAAAACGAAAACGAAACTATCATTACCGGGCGGGGGAGACGAAAAACGTTCTTACGAATTACGGACGAAATGACGTCGGGGAGGATTCGAATATTTTTTATTTCGAACGGGCGCGACGCGTGTATTTGGTTGTGTCGACCTAAGTCGTCCGGTGAAACGGTTCGAGTCGCGTGTTCGATGGTGGTGGTCGGGGGTATAGCGTAAAGTACGACCACTCGGCGATACTTCGGGTGAGTATTTCGGGCGAGGTACGCAGGGGTACCGTGGTCGGTGGCGCGCTTGGACGACGGGCGAATGTTACCGTTTTCGCGAGACGCGGACGGACGACCGGTTTGGCGGATTCTTACGTACGCGCGGCCCGGCGATCGATCGATCGTCCCGGGCACGTTGTTCGGCGAGAACGTACCACGGACACCGCCAACACCGTTCGCGTGGACACCCGTCGGCGACGCGTTCGTCCACGCTCGGTCGCCGCGCGTAAGTATCGAGGCCGATTTTCGTAAATTAACGTAAAAAATGTTCCGTCGGCGTTTTAAATGTCACATGGGTACGTAAACCTACGGGCGAACGGCGTGTACATATGAACTTTAAGCTTAGGGGGGTGCCTACCACACGAGGGCGTCCGACGACGCGAGTAAATCATAACGATAATAATAAATATACGTATAACCGTAATCTTTAGAAAACAGCGATAATGATTTTTATCAAATACAACGAACAATTTTTATAATCTTTTATGTGCAACAATTTGTTTAACGTAACGACATTACTAGAAACCAAACAAAACGTTCGAAATTGTAAACGAAACCGTTCGATAGACGCCTGGCGTGTTGAGAAGGTCGCCGGCCAACGTAAAATTAGTGTAAACGAGTATAAAAAAATTCGTACCTGACGGACGAGACGTGAGCTTCAGGTTACTTATGAATAAATCGTGATTACTTCGCGACCGCCGCCTCTCACCATCAGCACTTTGTCGAGGCCTTCGGTCATCACCTCTAAGAATTCCATGTCTGCGGAACGGTTGACGAGTTAAGGAAGGACACGTTCACGTCGATCACGAAATTAGGTATTCCGTTTTTTACCCGCGAATATTCAAACGAACGTATACAAGCGTACTTTCGAAACAATAAACGTAATCTTCGTTCAAAACCGTAGACGCGTGTTCGAAAACGGTATGTCGAACGTCGTCGTTGTTTTTTTTTTTTTTTTGATTAAACGTCTAGACGTATTAAATACGTAACGTATACGACGACGTAAAATATAAAACGAAATGGTATAAATAATAAAGTTTCGAGTAGTCGAGCTTAATTCAAAAATATTTTTACGGCGGCGGTACTTAATGCGCGCATACACTTCGTACGGAAATACGAAAAAAGGATACAGTTCGATTCCCGTTCTAGTTTAGTGTCTTTGGGCGGTCCTGGTAAATTGAATATGACCAGCTGGGCGTCTCTTGATCTACTGACGATCACTTCGTTCAATTTCACGGCCGTGTGCATTCTCCTCACGTTATCTTCGTCCCTGCAAAAGTCGCTCGCATTTTGAACCGGAACAACGATCGAACACTGTAGCGCAAGGGTGTCCACTTACGGTCTTAATGTTGAGGTAGACGAGTCCGTCGTCTCCTTCGGCAGCGAATCTTTCAACACCCCTCCACCTGGTTTCTCACCGCCGCCGGCCGTCCGCTTGTCGTCGACGTCGAACGCGCTCTCCGCCTGCGCGTGTAAAACAGTTAGCGATTAATTTCGTCCGCTGTTCGGTGCGTGGCGCGAATCGAGCTTACGGTTTTCGGCTTTTTCGCGTCGTCGTCCGCGCTGGGCTCCTCCTGGAAACGCACCTTGGTCGCTGACCTACCTTCCGACGGGTCCTTCCTATGGTGTTGGTCTATTATGGACTGTACCTATTGTCATCGTTCCAAACGAAAACGGTTAGCGTAACGTTTGTAAATGCGAACGTATCTATTTTTTGTTTACGACGCTACGGACAATACACGTTTCGTAGCGCGAACGCCGATTTCAAATAATACGCATCGACAAATCGATTCTATTTAAAGGGGATTGCCGTCGTGCGTAGACAATCGTTTGTTGACCGGCGGATGAAAACGAACGAGCAGAGCGTCGGTAAAAATGATTACGATCCGGTTGAGAAGTTACGGTTTCGCGTTTTATAGCTCACGACCAAGCGTTCGGTGTAAAAACGGTAGGTTTCCAAAATTAATTTGTCCAGCGACGTTAACGAAAAAAAAAAAAAAAACGTAAAATAAAATATTTCCGAGCTTAAATTGGTCGTGTATCCAGATAATTAGAACGGATTCGAAATAATAATATCGCCCGATACGAACGGTAGTGGTGGTCTACGGGGGAAAGCGTGTCGTCGGTTTGACATTTACTAATAACGTTCACGTTCTACGCTAAATTCAATACGCAACTAATGTCTACCAATCTACGAATGATCGCATACCGCAACTAAGACGTCACTCTAAAGCGTTCCTAAAAGTTAAAAATAAACTGAAACAAACCAGTGGCGTGTTCTCTCCAGTCGGTGTTTCTCGATTGAAATCTATGATATTACGCATCTTTTGTAAGCCGAAAAAGAGAAAACAACAAACCACAAGCCGTGTTTAAAGACAGTAAAAATGAAGGAGTAACGTATGTTATTAAACTAAATTATTAGTCCGACGTATTGTTGTTAGTTGGCGACGAAGTTAACGGAAAACAAAAACCAAACGACGAAACGTTTTCGTTTAGCTTACCATTCCAAATGTTTCTTTCTTGTTCAGTCTGAGTTCCCTCAGCATTTGATTGCGTTGTTCCATCATCAGTGTCCTCTCGTACGTGTAAGCCGATATGTCGTTGTTCGTCTGAAACACGAACCGGGCAAATCGGTTTCGGCCGTTTCCATCTGATCGACGGGTAACCTTAACGCTTACCATTTCGACCACTTCCACTTCCGCCGGTATTCTCAGCTGGTACAAGAACGTTTTGAGGTCCTTTTTCATCTGAATGGAATTGTCGTCGGTTTGCGCGACCGTGAATATTCTCAACTTGCAGTTTTTCCAGGTGCGGTGTTGTTTCAACAAGAACGGTATGAGCATCAGAATCCCTCCGTCGTGCACGATCCACCAAATATCGATCGTGCCCGATAGCTGTATGTCGCGTATAAATAATAATAATAATAATAATCGATTATTCGTCGTCGTCGATAAACAGAAGCGGCGCTATTTGATTTCGTTTTGTCTACCTTGGTTGCCGAATCTGGGAACGATCTGATGCCTTTGGGTACGATCAGCGCCATCTTAGCGGCAGTGACGATACGGATCGTTTGCAAAAAGACTTGCCACGAACGGTCGTTTTCGGATTGCTGCCAGCTGTTTGGCCAACCCAGAATGACCGTGTTGGGTTTTAGTCCTCCGAGTCCGGCGATTTGTATCCTAAAAAAAAAAAAAATAAAGGCCTTGTCGACGGGCCCGGCAGCGCGGGCGATCATTACTCACAGATGGCTCAAACCCTCCGACGTGTCCTTGGCGACCAAAACATCGGCGAACCCTTTCACCTTTTCTTCGTCCATCAACCGCACCAGTTCCTTCTTGGTCGATTGCACGTCGTGGCCGGTTTTCTTAATGTAATCGCCCTCGATGACCGTCGCGCTCACCGTGAGCCCTTTGCCCGCCTTCAGCTGGGACACCAGCGAGAATATTTTACGGTATTTGGGCAGTTCCCCGTTGAAATTGGCCAGCATCAGTATCTGCGGACGCCAGTTCTTGGTGTGCGGCGGCGCGTCTTCTAGCCGCAGCAAACTGTATCGGGCAGCCGACAACGCCAGACCGCGCATGCCGTCTCCCCATTCCTTTTCCGCGCTGTAATACCGACCGAGAAATCGGCGTTATTCGTTTGTATCGAAATTACCGTTATTCGTTTTTTTAATCCCGTCGTATTCCAAAATACTCACCCGCGATATTCGATGTATTTATAAATTACTCCGGCCATGCCCAGCGCCACAAGCGCGAAATACCAACTAGACATGAACATAACGGCGATGCATAACGCGAGTCCGGTGAACGACAGAGTCCTGCGGGGCACGTAAAGTGAAGAACATTTATCGTGAGGAGCTCGTGTCGATACTAATGGCCGGGGAGGCATCGACGAATAGCTCGTCCGAACAAGTCGGCTTTAATTAAGTTACCCGACTCAGTGTATATTAAACTTAACTCGTTATAAATAAACGTACGAATCGAGCGGCGGTTGGTACAACGGGTAATCGAAATTTTCCGAACGCGGTTTTCGCTTTGTATAGACGCCGGTCAGCGAGTTTACGAAAAAAATCGCGAGACGCTCGTGTATAACGTAAAAAAAGCGTATACGTTCGATTTTAATTACCTACGTTTTTCAATAAAGGCGGAGCGTTTTTCCACGTTCGTTTCAAAGGCTTGTTTTTCAAAAAAAAAAACAGTCGCCGCGAATTTTCACTTTGAACTCGGTTTAAGCGATTTTTACTCGAAGTTCGTGAACAATAAATGACTACAAGTTACTTTTCGGTTATTAACTGGACTTATGTAGGTTTCGCTTTATACGAGCCGCGTAACGATTAAGCCGGGCCGATTACGATTGTACAAAACGGACGGAACGTGTACCAGTGATAATATTTGAACCGAGGTCTCCAGTTTGGCGTGCGCAATAACGTTTGCAAGACGCACGCCAAGTTGACGAACGCGTAGCACATCAACAGGAACATGGCCAAGAGCGGGGCGAGATTGTCAATGTTTCCGATCAGTATGCCGCACTGGCACACGATTACGGTGATGATCAGCGCTCTGGTGGGTTCGCCGGACGCGGACGCCTTGGCGAACGGCTGCAGGAACGGTATGATGTCGTCTTTGGCGATGGCCTGACGAAAACAGAAGAGGCGCGGGGACAGTGACATTTTATGTTTCCGAAAAACGCGCCCACCGTTCCGCCGCCACTCACTTGCAGCAATCTCGGCGCTCCCGTAAGGCTCTGCAGTCCGGCCCCCAACGTGGACAGCGTCGCGCCGACCAAAATCACCCATTCGTTGGGCCACGCTATGTTGGCCACGACCAGACGTCCTCCAATACTCTGGCCGAACCTTCGTTAACGACGGATTATTTTATTTATCGTTCATTTACCGCGGACGCCGAATATCGGACGTGTTGTCCGGAACACGAGTTCCCCCCCCTGGACGTCGTTCGCGTTGTATAACCCGACGGCGGCGCCCGTACCACACAAGCGAACAACTTCTATTCGTCCGAACGGACGGCCCGTACCAATTACACGCTACCGGGCGGCGCAACTGTTTGTAACGTTATTCGGTTTACGCGTTCGTTCTCCTCGGACGCGAGATGACGCCGAAACGTACGGGAACTCCGGGGGGCTTAGCTATACACAAATCGGTCGACCGTTGTCTATATTTCGTTTACGAGAGGTGTGCCGATACTTATCGTCCCCAGAACACGCTTAGCTAAACTCGTTACATCGCACGTTGGAACGAAGCGCGACGGTGTCGTGTATTCGTGTAATTCGATTTCGTTCGCCAACACTAATTCGATTTCGCGACTCGACGAGATGGACGGACGGTAGAGTACACGACGAACACTATTGTTCGTCGATTTTCGCGCAAATCGCGTATCGAATTCATTGGCCGGATAATGTTAACCCGACGGCGCGTCGGAAAAATTACAGCAATTCGACAGAATCGTACGCGGCGTAGAAAGAAAAACCGGCGGGTATTATTTAGCCGCTTCTAGGCCCCGACTGCGTTACGTATGAGACGATACACCGGCAGAAGGAAACGCGACGTCTAGAGGATGGCGCGCGCAAAATAACACCGGTCAGAATCGACGTACGTTGTACACTAATCGCGTTATTACGTCTGACGCGTTACTGAACGGACAAATTGCGTAAAATACGAACTACAAAGCGAACGATGTTTTCAAAAAAGAATAATATAAAACGCGCGCGCTTTGAAAATATCGCGTTCTCTTTGTAAATATAAAATGTATTTGTTCTCCCGGACTGCCTCGAAAAATAGCGTACAAACGAAAAGGGATAATAACGACAATGCCGGTCCCTTTTAACATATTCGACCGAAATTAGATTCCGTCGAATTTATCGTAGGCACGCGGGTGCGTTACCGGCGCGTCCGTTATTCTCTCGCTGACAAATTGGATTCTGTGCGTTCGGGCGATCAATTACGGCGCGCTTTGGAAACGAAGGCGGCGGACCTTTTACGCTTTACAGCGACCAACGGTTACCGACGAGATTAGAAATCGAACGATTTTCGTTTCGGTAAAATTGCGCGATTAAACGAAAACATTCGCGAATATGATTCGCCGTTGTCGATCACGAAACAATATGAACGACGCGTACTTGTCTCGGAGAAGTAAATTGTCCACGGTGGCTCCAAACAGTAACACGGCCGACAAGTAGACCGAAGACGTACTCAAAATAGCCAATATCGTACCGATGGGAATCGATTTTTGTGCGTCTGCGAGATCTCCGGACCTGTTCGAACCAGCCATTATGCCTGTAAGGACGAACAAAACAAAACGTTCCGGATAATATAAAAAACACGACGGTTTTTTCCACGGACATTGTCGATTAACGATGTCGGGGAACCGGCCGTTTATCGAGGAATTAAAAAATATATTTCCTCGAAAATACCGGCTTTACCACTTTCGCGTCTCGTCCGGCAGTCGGCGATTGCCGTCGTTTTCATCTGAAAGAGAACCATTTTTCACGAGTGTCGCGTCGGACTCCGATCGTCGATTAATCTTTGAAACAACGCCGGTAGAGTACGTAAAAACAAAAAAAATACCGACGCTCGGACGACGTTGGGTCGGCGGAGCCCGTCGTCCAACGCGACCCGTAAAAAGTGTTCCGCTTTCCGGCACGGCGAACAATAACGAGACGCGGCGGCCGGCGCAACCGTGCGCGTAACTAAAGCGCGCCGGCTCCGCCTTCAAAACAAAATGGGCGAATACTAACCGGTTACGGACGGGAAAAATATACCGATGAGTATGGTAAACGTCGTGGTGATGTCTACCATAATCATATTGTACGTGTTCTTGTCCAACGGTTGAATGTCTTCCACTTTGTGGCCCCTCGCTATGTACTGTCCAGCTTCCAGAAAATTGCCGAGAATATTCTCTGCGAAACGAAACGATCGTTTTTAGAATTATAGGGTTAAAAACCGGAACGCTTTGCCGCTAGATGACGATTGCGCGTTTCTCGGTTATTATTATATCTCTCGCGAGTCGTAACGACGCTATTGAATTCCGTTCCAATTTAATCGTTCGAATGTCAACGGAAACTACGTTATATATGTATACAAAAGTAATTTCGTATAAGTATATAAACATCCGAAAGCCGAAGGAGGGAATTCGCGAAGAGGAAATTCGTTAGTAATTCCGTAAAGAGTTGTACGATTATCGTTATCCGTACGATATATACGAACCAAAGAAAACGCCGCTGCTGATGCCTCGAATGCCTTTCACGATCGTCGTGTTATGGTTCTCGAAGTAGCTGTTGCACGTTCCGTTGGCGCAGTACAAATTGTACAAGTAACCGCCTACTTGTTTATTACAATGATTCATGTCCATGTCCTTCAGCAGTCGATTACCCAGCGAGCACATGCTGTACACAACGACGTCCGAATAACAAACCCGAATCACCGTTGGCGGCCCCGTGTATTATTATTATCGTTACTTACGAGAGTTTGTCGCTGCCGTGAAAGTTGTAGAAAATGCCCACGTACACGGACAATATGGACAGCAACACGCAAGCCAGCGCTACGGACGCGAATTTGTTGACGAACCGCACGCCCACGTACACGATGGAGCTCATGATCATCAGCAATATTGTTCCGTACACGCGGAAATTGTTGTACATTATGCTGCTGTCTTTAGAGAAGTCGCCAAAAATCGATAAGCTCGGCGCCATGTACGTCTGTGTCGGGGCATACAATAAAAAGTTCGACAAAAATCGTTGTCATTTCGACGCGTTCGCGTCGTTCATTATTACAAAAACAAATCGCTCTCTACTTTTCTCCGCGTCGAGTGCGCGCTCGTTTACCATCAATTACGGACCGAACCAATCGGTTTCGTCTTTTTACTTACGAGAATAATTTCGACGGCTCCGATAATGTACATAGACGCCGCTAATGTTATACCGGTGTAGAAGAGCATACCGACAGCTCCCCCGCACTCGGGACCCAACGATCTGGATATCAAGAAGTACGGGCCGCCAGCCGGTACCACGCCGTTGGTGGCTATAGCGCTCATCGAGATGGCAGTCAACATTGTCTAACGAAACAAACAATAACGAATCGTTAACGGCGGAAAAACGTTCACCGACCGAGGACGAATTATGTTTAACGGTACGTCGATGTCTTTCCAACCCTCGCGCACCGTAATATACGTCGTATTACACGGAGTTGACAAGTTCAGTATCCGTAAGGGGACCGTTTAAACCGCGGCCGGTGTTTTAAGTGATCGAATAACAAAACGTTCGCGTACAAAGGACGTTTACGCGACGGGCCGGATAATGGGTGGCGTCATTAGACCGTCAAACAAATATGTGCGGCACCAGCGAACAACGGTCAGAAATTGATCCGTTGTTCGTGACCGATCCATTACAAGTCGAAACGTTTTCGTACGCGACGGAACGATAAAATAATACAAACTGCGTATATATTGGGGGGGGAGGGCGCGCCGAATAAAAGGGACTGTCAGTGTCTGCCGGATGCCAATAATAAGTACGCGGACGCGGTTCATTGTAAGAAGACGTTTTTCCGCGAAACGAATTGCCGATTCGACCGTCCGTAGTAGATGTTTGCTTCTTTTACGTTTAGGAGGCATCATCGTAATGGAATTTACATAAAACAACAGCGCAAACACGTTTTACGACCGAAATAAATAATAATTATTAAATCGCGACTTTCGATAAACTTTTTTCATAAACGTTTTGCCACTCGTATATTATCTTTTTCCCAAGGGCGGGACCCCGACGAGTACGTTGCTTGTTTATATCCGGGACGACTCCGCAGTAGTCAGTATATTACGTTTTTTCTACTTCAGGTACGGGACGCGTGGACAAGGGAGGGGGGCACGGTTCTGCACCGATACTATCGCCGCTCGTTAAAATGCCGGGAGATAAGGGTTTGTTGTAGAGAAAAAGCGACCACGGTCCCCGGAGGTTTGAAATCGAGCGAAATCGTAGTATTCGTTACCGCGATAACGGTCAAATAAAAGGCCTGCAAAATCCAAAAGCATTATACTTCTTGGTAGCAATTACGCGAACAAACGAACGAAATATTCCGCCCGGAACGTTTTTGATTTTGCCCGCGGCGCGTTTTCAAGACGCCTAACAAACACACACACGTATTCAATTTCTCTTACTATACTACGGGTCACGTTAATCCGTTACCGTCGTACGTGTTACCGTTACATCGCTATCACGCTCACCACGCAGCAACAGGTGAACACGATTCCGAACCCGTAGATAACGCCCGCCGTGCCGACCACCCACGACAGTCGGATGAACAGTATGACGCCGAAGATGTTCTGCACGCACGGCAAGTACACGCCGACCAGAGTGCCCATCCGGGACGACGACACGTTGGCGGTGGTCGACTTGGCGTCCGCGTCCGCCATACTCGGGATCGTGTTCGAGTAGTCGGCGATCGAGTTGAGGAACGTGGCCACCCGAGGTCGGTCGTCCATTTCTTCCTGTAACAGGAGGCACGACAGTCGGCCGTTCTTATAAAATAATAAACGCAGGAGGGGTGGGCCGTTCGCGAGGGGATTTTTTTTTCGGGCGCGGCGCGGACGAGGACAACGTCGTGATTGGGGTCGAGGGTGGGAAGGTCCGTATTTACGCGAGGGACAATCGACCGTGGATAGCCGGATGCAGGGGGAGGGTGAAAGAAGCGTCAGGTGGGCGCTTTGCTTGATTTAAAACGTTCCAATTGGGTTAAATGGGAGATTTCGCGAGGCGGCGGTGGGACCCGCAATGCGGTATCCGTGATCGGGAGTGTTGGGCGCGGCAGACGAGAAAGTGGAACGAGAATGTAAAGACGGGGTTGGGTGTGGGTGGCGCCGATCATGTACAGTTTGGGCCAGCGGGAGGAGGGGGGGCGAATGTAAAAACATCTGTTACCTGCCGTTCGAGTATCGGTCACGGTGACCAATCGTTTGGTTAGGCGGTTAGGCAACCGTTTGGTACCCATTTACAATTTCGGTGCCGGCGGTTTTCGAACGAAATGTCGAGTAACGCCTATAAATTAGTTACCGCGGCCGTTCACGTTTTCTACGCGTTACTGTTTTCGGGGGGGCTTACGTGCCGTGTCGTTTCGAAAATCGTAGCTCGGTGCGCCGCGCCGTTGTGCCCGGAGCGCTTATTCGAAAAACGACGTTCGTGGAAAACGTCCGAAACGGGTACCGGCGATTGAACTAATTATAGTGGACCCGCGAGCGGGGCAGAGAGGTAAAGGGAAGCATTTATACGGTCCCTAGTACACTCGTTCCCCGCAGTCGGCCCAAGTTAATACGAAGTGTGTCCACACCACCCGGACTCGAAACCCGTAAGAGTTAACGGCGTTCGTATACTACAAACAAATTGTGGTCCTATTCCAAACAGTATGTCGAAATGAAATTCACGCGGCCGTCCGAAAATCGATGGCGTAACACGGGCGGGAGGTTTACAGCGAGATTCGCGGACGTATAATATTTTTACGCCCCGTTTTTGTTTTCGGAAATTTAACCGGGAACGAAAAATATTCGGCGATAATACCTATTATTTTTAATATATCTAATAAAACACCGGGGGGGGGGGAGAGGCAATTTATATATATATATATAAAAGTAACGTTCGTGAACAATACCATTTTATAATACGAGGTTTAAAGTTACAATTTTTGGACCGTTAACATTTTAAACACGTTTCGGCACTAATATTTTTATAGGAGATTCGCCCCCAAAGTTTCCGACATTTTACGCGTATAGAGAGTTAAACCGTCGCGCGCGTCAAACGCCGTATTGTTTCGGTAATTGTGTAGTTTTAATTTCGTTAAAATGTTCGCGCGCGCGTGCAAATGTAGACGGTGAACCGAACGTTTTTTTTTAAAATTCTCGGATTAACCTAATTTATATCACCGACGCGTATAAAGAACGGTTAACGTTGTTGTTACTGGCACGCTGATATGTTAACGCGTTAGATAAAAGTAGTAGGTAGCAGCGGTTCGACGTAGATTTTAATTAAAAACATTTTCGCCGGTACGAAACGCGACCGAGACGGTGTGAGACAATTTTGTTGTCGCGAAAATGATCTAGTTACGGCATTTGAGGCGTCAAATAAATTTTAAAAATAGAATAAAATAGAATCAAGACAATGTTCACGCGTGTGACTCAGTTTTGAAACATGATTTGAAACGTCGGGTTATTTCTGGCAATAGTTACGTTTTTTATTTTAATAAAAAAAACGACAATTTTTTTATAATTGTCCAGGGTACGTTAAAAACGACGGTATTTATTAGAAACACTTCTTTACGTCTAAATGTTTCACACGTTAAAAATGAAGTCTAAAATAAACGTAAGTTTTGTTCGTAATTAAATCGTTTGTCAACGTTGCGAAGCTAATACGAAATTTGATACTCGTTAGTACTTACGCGCGTAGAAATATTGCAAACTATGACCCGTAACTTTTTACCTTCGTAATTAAAGGCGCTGGCCAAATGTTGCGTTTGATTCAAAATTCCGCGCCGAGTACGTAAGCGTAAGAATGTCGAATAAAATTAATATAAAGAATAGAGGACGACGTTGTACATCGAAATATCGTTTTTTATTTACGCTCGGCGATTATTAGGCGGACTTAATAATCGGAACTCGACCGATAACTAAACGCAAACGTACCTATTATTGCGAAAACCGGGTAATTATTATTTTTATTATTATTCGGCACAATTTTGTGCCGACGCTCTAACGACTCAGTGTTTGTTCCACTTTTAGCTGGGGTTAAAACATTTTTTCAGAATTAATTCGCTTTTAGAAGTTTCTCGACAATTCGTTAACCGGCGTTCTTACGTCCACTCATATTCCCTCGTCCCACCACCACCACCGGTGGTAAATTTAAGAAATTCAAACGGACTAAACGTCGATTTACGTGGGGGGGGGTTTTTTGTCCGTTTAATCGTTCGGGACAAACATTTCGTATCGTGTAACACTTACAGAGTAGAGGTATAAATTCGTTTCATATCCTGAGTCTCTGTTCTTCTCGGAAGTGTATGTTTCATTTTTGACGTCACCTGGAAAACACAATTAACGTGAATTAATTACGTTCATACGTAATAAATAATAGTTGGAAATATTACGGAGAGCGATTTAAAAAAATTAATACGTATATATATATATGAAATAAAGGCGACGTACAATATTAATGGATTTAGTTTATTCGGGAATAAGAAGAAGAAGTTTATTCGAGAATAAATCGTTTACGACGTTTGCTTCGATCGTATAACTCAAGGGCTTATGATAAACGCATTGAAACACATATATATATATATATTTTTCGGATTTTAAAATTCCTATTACCGTTCGAGTTCTTACACAATACAATATAATATATATCGTATTTAAATACGATTTTTTGTACATATTCCATTCCGGTTGATTATTTATACTTTTTCGAATTTGAATTATTCCCTTATCTATATAGGTTATTCGTTTCGATGAGTACGAAATTCCATTATAGCGTCCCTTCCACCAATCATAATATCGTTTTGTATCTTCTAAACAATTTTTCTAATTGCTTAACGGAATATACACTCGATACGTCTCTACTATTTGGTTATAATACGAGACAAACGGGAACCGTATAATCAACGACGTTATGGCGGCCGATTCGGAAAATATCAACTTTGGCGAAAACGCCGCCGAATGATTAACGCGTGCCCGGCGAGGCAATACCGAAAACCGCCGGAAAATATGTGCGCGAGACATTTTCGAAGCGGCCCATAAAACAATTAAAAACGTACGATGTTCGTGGTACGTACAAACAGAATGCCGTTGGTGATATCTTCATTTTCGCGTTGACCCATTTCTTTTACGGTGTCCCTTTGTGGTTATGTAGAGGATACGGCGGAGGGGAGGAGCGCGGTTCTATTGATTTGCACTTCAATATTGTAACGAACGTTTTTTTAAACTAGCCGTAAAAAAACCGCTTTTACATTTTTATTAGTATTTATTTTTTATTCGTTGTAACTTTTCCCTTAACCGCAGTTTTTATACACACCGATTACTGTCAGATGATTACCAATGAAACAACGAAGATAAACGTGATATAAAAATACCGGAACAATAAATCGATATATATATATATACTCCGCTTTTATCGTTCTATATTTATTTATATTGTTTTATATATTTGTACAAATTTGCGTATTACGTTTTAAAAGTAACTACCCAAATTCTTTATACAAAACAACGAAATCGAATAATTATTAGTATAATAAGTATAATAGTATAATAGTATTAGTATAATAAGTATAATAGTACGATAAGTAGATTGGTACTATATACGCTAATCGGCGTTTAGGTAATATATCGATCGATCGCGTAATTTTGACGTTACGAATACGAATTTACATATTCCTTCAATATACGCGTAAAATGATCGCTCTATTTAGCACGCGCCTTTTGTACTTCAATCATTGGTTGCGACGCAATTGTCCCTTGGTTATTTGTAATTTTCGACTCGCGTTGAAATCGAATGTCGAATGGAAAACTGGAATTTAAGTTGGAATTATAACGGATAAATGAATAAAACGTGTACGATAATAGTCGTCGGGTGAAAAGTGCGCTACGTAACGTCATGCGCTATTCTTTCTCCCCTTGTCGTAATAATAAACGAATTAATTAATTAAAGTATTTCGTCGTTTGTAACTATTATACGAAACTTTCACCGAGCGCGTATAAAAGTCGTAAAAATAACGAAGCGAATAACAATAACATAGGGAAAGAAATTAAGTTTATTTAATAAGCGGACGAGAAGAATTCGTTCGGCGCGAAAAATAAACGCGTTAAATTCTCATTACCGCGAATTAAAGTGTATACTATACACGCGCACGCGAAGTACGTTATGAAAAATTGTTTAGGTTTCGAGAAATGAAAAAGCAGTTTGTAAACTTACGAACAAAACATATTGCGAAAGTTGGGTGTTTACGGGAACGTCCGTAATTCTTCAAACGGTCTAATTGACGCGAACATTTCGAATAAAAACTTCCGACGAAAATCGCACCGACTTAATAATCGTCGAATAATATTCCGGCCGGCGGCGGGCGGTTAGGTTAGTAGTTACCACGGTCGTAATAATATAATTCTGGGCGATCCGTCCGTATAGCGCGCGCGCGAACATACGCGAACGATTCCCTAATTAGAACATGAATTACGGCGGCCGTGGGTTTCCGTTCGCGACGTCGTCGTCGTCGTACGTTCGTTACGTTTGTTTCAATGCGTCGTCGTATCGATATTGCGTTGCGACGATCGGGTAGTATCGATTACCCATCGGCGACGGTTCACATTTCAACACGAGTGCCGAACTCGAGTAACACGGAATCACGACGAATTTACGAAGGGATTTGTATTCGCGAATCCCCGAAAACGTTCGCCCAAAACGGTTCGGAATTATCGTACGGTTTAGGTTTCCGGTACGACCGGGGGACGTCGTAAAATATTTCTTCGTAACCCCGAGAAGCCGGGCGAACGCGCGTTTTTCTCCCCAACTCGCGCGTATTATTATTAACCGTACGCCGTACAACGTCGAAACGTCAATTTCGAATACGTCGTAACGGTTATAAAGCGCGCGCGGACTTGTCCGTATGGCTCGGCGGCGGCCGTTTAGGGTAATTTCGTTTTCGTCGACGCGCCTCTGTCAGTTTTCGAATCAAGTATCAAACCGAAAACGTAACGCGCCCGATACTTACCCGTTCGAATTACAATAATTACCGGAAAACAAATAAATAACGTTGGAACGTCGCGGCGTATCTATTCATTATTATTGTTAATATTATCGTCGCACAATTGTCGTTGAACACCCCGAACGACCATCATATAGAGAGAGAGGGCGAAATGATCGATGGCGCGACAAGACCTACCGAACTCTAGATGGGTGGGAGGAGAAAATGACCTCCGCGCCGGTTCTAGACCGATATCGCCGCCGCGCCATTCGTACCACCGCCCGACCGCGTCGTGGCCGGACCACGTCGTGTTCGTTCCGGTCCGTAACGTTTCACGATTTATTTATATACACCGCGTATCCCGTCGCGATTTCCGTAGTCGGCGAACCCGTTTTTGCAACGTCCGTAATTCGGCTCGTCGCAATAATTACTAGAAAAACGGGTCGACGACAAACCCGTGGCGGCGCGTCGTTCGCGATCCGTACGCTCGTGTTTAAGCCCGGCAACACTGGCCGGTATATAATTATAGCGGAAGCGCGTACCACGCCCGTTGCGTACGCGAAATTTCGTTACAGTTTTCGTTGGTAATTGGGCGGCGACTTCGAATTGCGGGCCTCGGACGTATTATTTTTACCCGACTTCAAAATGACACCGCCGTTTCCAATAAAAACGCGCGCGATGTATCGATCGTAGCGATAACCGTCGGGTAATAATTACGCCGACATAAAGTAAATAAACCGACTCGGCGGCGGTAAATTACGCGTGTTTAATGGCGACCTCGACGTTACGATCGTTATATGTAATCGGACCACCGGCGATTATTACGACGGCATAAATGAAAACGGAATTTCCCGTTATCGGCGGGATACGTGGAAACTATATCCGAAACGACGGTCGGTCGGGACGTAAACGCGCGTGCTTTGTGAACGTCGAGAGTCATCGTCGTCGTCGGTATTTTCGAAACCGCGGGGCCGTGGAATGGAAAATGGACGCGTGAATGATAAAACGAAAACGATAGCGTCGATTTGTCGGTGGGGGGAAGCTTGTGATCGACGTCATTCGGTTCGGTTATCGGTGGAACGGTAACCGTTACGCTTCGAACACGAATCCGGTTACGAAAAAAATAAAAATTTTGGTTCGCGCGCGCGCGCAAACTGTGTATGGTGCGACGATTCGGGCGCGAATTTGATTTGATTCGACGAGTTTTATTTAAGCGCAACGGCAAAATTTATTCGGAACCGTAATTGGCGACCAGTTTTAAAACTAAACCGATTTTAAACGAAAAACCGACGAGTTCGTAAAAATCGAAATTAACGTTTTGCAAGTACAAGTATATTCGAATAGGCTTTTGTCTCGAGTATTAAAATAACGTGTTTCGCGCACAATTTGTCGGTACGTAACGCCGCCGCCACTCGCGAACGCTCGTATTTTTCGAAACGTTTACATTTCCATTTCGATATTTGAAATTGTTTTTTTGATTAAAAACTCGTTACGGAAATCTTTCGACGGTACTTTAAAACTCGTTCGTCGAAAACTACTACCCGGGTAATAATTTGTTTTTATTACGTCGTACGCGTATCAATCTTGTCCACGTCCGGGCCCCGTTATGAGGGCGCGTTCACGAAAATCGTTTTATACATTATTTACGTACCGAGGGTAAAACGACGACGGGAATCATTAATTCTCTCGTCGACGAACAATTTCGAAACGATTCGACGACAACTGGAAACGACAGTAATCGGATTTTGGGTCACTTGGTAATAATATTTCGGGCTACGTGACGTTTCGGACGTTAAACCGATTGTTTAGGCTCTACCGAAGACATAACCGAATATCGCGTAGTTCGTAGCGAAAGCGAGCGTTTTCCAACCGCGCCCGTATAATAAACGTGGGGTGACGGTAGTTGGGTATTTTGTTGAAAAGGTGTTCGGCGTATTCGAGACTACGGGGAATGTTGAGCACCACCGGTACAGCAATTTTATCCCAATGTCCGTTTACTACTAGATGTTGGTAAACGAATTATAGGGCGGTGGGGGGAACGGTAAAAACAATAATTTAAACGAGAAATAGTTCGCGTCTATTTTTTCGAACCGTACGTTTGACGGTATAATTATAGTACATTCGTATTTACAGTACTTATGGTACATTATTTATTACGCGCTTGTACTAACCCGCGAACACACGACGATTTGGTTAGGCCATTTTCCGAGACGGTTTTCGAATTTCAATATTTCGTACGCGCGTTTACGTAGCCGCGATATCAATTTTGGAATACACTGTACATAATGTATACGGTCGAGACGACATTCGTCGGTGTATGTGTGTACAAATATATATATGTACGCGTATAATGTCATATTGTGTAGGTTTACATAAACGGTTTACAACCCTCCCGTCTCCTTTCTAGCCGTCGAACACTTGCCCCGACCGCATTTTCCGAGGGTAGACTAAAATAAACGAGTCTTATCCAACAACAAGCGCCTTAAACCGAAGGTTAATTATTAATAATAATCGTTTTTTTTTCACCCGTTAAACGTTATTGAGCAATATTATTCCGTCGTTTTTCGCGTACGCCAATTCGACGTTGTTCCCCGCGCTCGACTATTCGGATTTTCAAACGCGTTTCGATCGTACGTTTTGTCGACAACTTAATTCGAAATCGGACAACGTTGGGTTTTTCGCCGTTTACTATTCGCGTTGTTCGTTATTTTAGATTTGCATACCTCGTCGTCGTTCAATCGCGTAACGTTTCGGAGAACGATTACTGAATGACGCGCGGCAGTAAGTCGAAATTATTTTGCGCGAATAATTCTAGCGTAACAGGAATTTATCGCGGCGCGCCGCGTACGTATTCATTATTATTTCGTATTTCGTCGCAAAACGATTTTATATGTAAATTCCAACGGGCGTATAATTAAATCGAACTTTAATATACAATAAACCTCGAAATATCCGCCGCGGGTTTATATTTGGACGAAAAAATCAATATGTTTAATGCGCTTTTTACATATGAAAGGGCGCCCAAAGACCCTTTATTATATAAAAAATACAACTTTTTACAATGGTTTACCGTTTTTTCCCCGGTTTTCGAATTATAATTTTAAATTTTACGAAACTTTTATAAACGTTTAAAAGATTTTCGCGAAGTTTACTTCTCACAAATTAAATAAAAAAAAAAAACCCGCATTTCCGTAATATTTTATAACCGAACGTTCGTTATGTTTTAACGACCAAACGAATTTATTAATCATCGTCACGCGTTAAATTATTATTCGAAATTAGAAAACCCAATTAATTTCGTCATAAAGCGTAATAATTGGACGGTTATTTGTTGTTTAATTAAATTGGCGAAGTTTTTGTTTTATACAGCCATTTTGTTTCCATAGTTGTAAACCGCGTGTTTGCCGTATGTCCACCGCGCATTTATCATACGAGGGTCGTGTATATTTTTCTATAAGGAAAGTTTTTCGAGTAATTTTTTCCTTCCCTAAACGCAACCGCGAAAAAAAACCGGGCTTTTCGGTTACGATCCCGGAAATCTACGGGCGTTTCGGGATCGTAAATAACGGTAACTCATATGAACGCGCGTATATATATGCCACACGAAAACTCTTTCATTGCGTTTAAACATCGAGAGTATCCACCCCCCACCCACCGAGCTACCATAAATATATTTACGACTTTGTTTTTTATTCCGTCGAACAAAAAGGTCCAACAGCGGATATTCGGCCGAGCCGCTGGATGAACGTGCAGTATAAGTCAGCTTGTTTTTTTCCGTATTTAAAAATGCGTCGGGTCGACTCGCCGGCGAACTGGAGATTTGTCATCGATACGCGACGTTCGCTTAGAAATTATTTCCAGGTAGAGGAAGGCATTTAGTTTCAAGCGTTGCACACGTTCGTTTCAACGCGAATCGTTTAAATAGATAAATGGGTTACGATTTTCCACAAAGATGTATTTGATTTTTTCTTACGTACAACGAAAGAAACAAATAGAGTTTTTCGTAGCTAATGTACCGAAACGAAATAAAATGTATACGTATTGCGCTCACGTTATATTGTTGTCGTAATCTAATATTTGTGTGTTTTATTAAGGCTAATGTAGCGTTCGAAGTGGAATTGACTAAGAACATCTAAAATGTATTAATAATGTCATCGCCGAATAAGGTTGCCAACTCTTGAAATGTAAAATGTAGGGCACATTTTTTTTAGATATTCTTTAGACACCGCGAATATTACGATAATTTTATTATCGAACACGAATAGCTATCGACGGCCCGAAATTTGACGACCAATCACAGCGAAGAAAAATATCCATAAAAATTACGGGATTACAAAAGGTTAAATCGTTTTTCAATTTCCCCGGGAACTATACGTCGTAGTTTCTCGTACAATTTTCGACTTTGTTACGAAAAATCTGAACTAAAACTTGCTAAACATAACTTATAAGAGCTAGATAGTTTCGCAAGTTTACCTATGCATTGTATAGGTACACCTAAGTATACCAACCTTATACACCGAAGTAATTTATTTTCATTCGCCGTTGTTCCCGAACGTTTATTTACCGAGGCGAAATTTACAACGGTCCGCACAATTATTCGTCGACCACCACCACTGACGTCAACCTATCGCTAAATTTCGTTCGTAGCGCGGGTGGACAAGGAGGTATTTGATTTCGTTTTCTTATTGGGAATCGATAAGTATTCTCCAACGGACGTGGAAATACAAAAATAATAAGCGACGGACCTGCCACGGTAAACATTATCCTATATAAATGTAGAACTTTTACGAAACAAAGTCAATAGATATGACGAATTTAAATCCGTCGTAATAATAACGAATTAAAATTATTCAGACGAAATCGATACGGCCCGAGTGAAATTATTTTACAAATAGTGTCTTTTTCGAGTACTGATATTTTGTTTATACTAGCGAGATGAAAGCGAAATATCAATTCCGTCTTTACGGTGTCCCATTTATGTTTCGAACGTCGGACGAGACCCGGAGAAAGACTTTTTAAAAATAATATATAACACACGCGTAAACATTGATTTTCGAGTAAACACACACACACACACACACACACACACACACACACACATGTGTGTGTATGTGTGTGTACGTTTAACACAACCTGTTTGAAAGGTCATTCGGCGTTTGGTTTTCGCATTTATACTAAAACACGAATAATATATAATAAACACTTACAGCGACTACCGACGGCTGGAATATTTTATTCGGGCTCGTCGCCGTACTATTTACCGTATTCGTCTTTCATTTCGAGTTCCCTACGACATAATTGTATCGTCTCTCGCAATTCGAGAATTTCTCGTTGGTTTTTTTCATAAAGCCCTTAATTAATTCTTAATTTGTCGGCGTTCTCACGCCGAATGAATTATTCAACGGTTGTTACCTATTTTGTGTAAATAGGGACGAATGTTTGTTCGTCGTCAAAGTGCGCTCGCGGGCTCCCTTTATTCGCCCACGTTGTTACTTTGTCGGCGAAAAAAATTAATTATTCTCCATTGTCTCGTACGTTTTTCTTAACGTATATATATATCGTCATATAAAACCGGCGAATCTACTCACTAATTACGTACAACGCGCGGCGGTATATTGGAAGTCGCGATTAATAATAATATCGCGCACTGGCGGTGTAAACTTTTAATTAAAATATACGATTTTATTCTCGATGTAACAATGGCGCGCTTGATTATTTAATATACGGCCTCGACTTTAAACGCGTTTATGTATTTATATATAAAACCTTCAAAAACGTATTCCTTTATAATTAATTATATAATAATAATTAATCGTTTTATCAAAATTCGATCTATCTAAAATTTCGATTCACTCATTTCGCGTACAAAAATAAATCAACAAGTGCGTCGAATTTTACTCTTTGTTACTTCCATATTATAATTAATTGTATTGTATTTTATATTATTTTCAAGTCGTCGGCTAAAGGGGTGGTTTTTGAACCGTTCGCTTGCGCGTAAAAGTTTTTATATTAAACGTCTAATTAAATAATTTTAACCTGAAATTAATTTCGCGGAAATCGAATAAAAATTAACGAAACTAAAACTTATTTTAGTTGCCCTTTGGCGATTAAACGTTTTAAACTAAACGGTTAACGAATTTCCCGGGGAACATTTTTTGAGACGCGCAATTTACGCAATACACGTACGTCGCTTCGATTTTTTAGAATTTTAACTTACCTCGGTATAAAATATATATGTGTGTGTGTGTATGTGTTTGTATTTGTGCGTATATAACGTCTATTATATCATCTTATTATAAGCTACTATAACGTCTTATTAATGGGATATTTAATGAATCCAATCAAAAATCAACGGAAACAATTCATTAAGGTCACGCAAGTACGAACTACCGAGCTTATTATTTTAACGAGACCGAAATCAAATTGTTACACGAACGGCAAGGAAAGAGTTGGTGGATGTGTTTGACAGCTATAGCAGTACGTACGCCCCATTAGGAGAACACGCGATAATATAAAAACAAAACGTCCGCGCAATTAAACGTTTAACGCGTAAAAACAATACGATTGCCGAACGCGAAACGTTCGTAAAACGTTTTGGTCGTTTGCGTTCACTACGTTAGTTTCATTGTGGGCCTACAAACGTTTCGCAATTGTCATTGTCGCAATACGGTCAATGTTAAACACAGTGCGCACGTCGAGTTTGGACAAAAGCTCGAGTAATAAACGCTTTCTCCCGTACGATGTGTACGTAACCCGTTCGTACTATTCCACTGACTTAACCGGCGCGCTCAGATTGTACGAATTTAACGATTTCGGTTCGTCGTTTACGGATTAAACCAATATTATAGACGTTCTATTTACCGATAGATATACGCGCGCGCGTCGCGTCCGTTATCCGTAAGTAGTTCTATATTCGTGGTCGGTGTTTTTATTTTTTACGCACGTTCGGTAAATACGCGTTGGCAACGTTCCGAGGTCAACATTGAAAGTCGAACGACACACATTTCACATTTAGATTCGACCGTTAACGTTAAACGGTCGAATAACCGGGAGACATTTTGGAATACCGGAATATTTCGCGTACGTAAATTCGAGCGTTTTATTATCAACGATATAATAACGACGAAAGTATTCTCGTTTTCGAAGAAGAACGTTTGTTGAATTTTATAAATTAGAAGGCATACCGCTTTTATACCCCCTCACACACACACGTATATATATATTAATTAGTGAATTAATTTATACGCGTATATATATATATATTTATACGTGCGCGGTTTTATACGTTTTTTTTGTCTCTATGGTGCGCCGATAGGGGTATAAAAAAAAAACCACCGGATCGTTACCTATAACGTAATTCGAATACGCTTCTTTTAATAAATCGGACGCGTAACACGAATTAAAACGGACGGTCGACGTTAACGCCGCGGCCCGCGGAGTTTCGTTCGCTCGGAAACGTACAAAAATACGATCAATACACACCGGCCGGACGGCGCGCGTACAGACGTATCGCGTAAGCCAACGCGGAGAGGACAAGTGGAACATTACGCGGAGCTGACGTTTAGACAAAACGATAACGGTAATCGATACGGCGCTGACGTCGACCGTGGTGACGTCGTCGTGAATTCCGCGGGCGATCGAGTCGATTGAAATTCGTCGGGTTCCCCGGGATAATAATCGTAACGATAAGTCGTTTTCGTCGTACGTTCGAAATTATGCGCGCGCGCGTATTACGCGATATACTTGTACGCTGGCCGCGTGTATTTTTAACGCGATTGCGCGCCAAACGCGTATTTACGTGTTCATTGAAGGCGTACCATTTATAGCGAAAGCGTCCAATTAATCGATACAAACTCGAACGCCGCGAGAACAACAATGGGCGTTATATATATATATATTATGTACCTTGTCGGGTCGCGAAGTGGTACAAAGTATAAAGGTGCGCGAAAAACGTCTTTTACCTAAAACCGTCGTCGCCCTTTGGACTAATTGATTCGAACGGCGCGTTTAGATTCGAACTGTCGACACGAATTGTGTGTGTGTGTGTGTGTGTGTGTGCTTTCACTCGGCGAGTCGATGACATCTACCACCTGTTGTTTCACACCCGTCGACTATTCCCGAAGCCGACGTAAACGATTATTATTGTAATTACCGGGCCAAGAGGTACCGGACCGGGATGGCACGAGCGGAGGGGCGCACTAAGTGTTCGAAAAATCCTCCGAGTCAAATATAACTACTACTATACGTACGTACGTCCGAATTTTTGGCAGAGGACGGAGCGAATCTTAAGACACGAAATTAAACGATTCGAGTTTCTATTTTCGTTTCTTTTCGAATCTTTTACGAAGAAAACATTATTTTCCTAAGGTTACGCGACGCTTAAAAATACCGGGACTATGTCCACACACACACACACACACACACGAGTTTTCATTAACAAATACGGTACGTCGCGAAGGAGAGGATAATTTCGTAATAGGCGTTTTGTTTTTTAACATAACCTTATTTACTTCGATAAGTTCTATTCGAGTTGAATTATTAATATTCTACGTTATAATTTAAAAAAAAAAAACGCGGTCAACGTAAAATTTGTTTCGCGGGAATTACGGAGGTCCAGTACGTTACGTTCAACATTAGCGTTTAGTCCTGTTGTCGGAAATACTCTCGCGCGCGCCTCCGGTTTTATATTAGTCGCCCAATAAAATAGAAACGCGACGTAAAAACCCACGGGGTCGTATTAACAGTTTTTTGTTTTTACACGCGTTTCGAAAGTTCCGTCGTGCGTCTTTCATGCGGCATTAGGTTTCAACAATTTCTATTACTTCGTCACGACCGACTGCACACTGGTTGTCGGTACATCGGCGAATTAATTACGGTCGCAGAAATACGAAATAAATCGATGAGCGAAAAAAAATAGAGCGACGGGAAATTTCGCGCACAAAAAGCTAATATCGAGTCCCCCCCCCATACACATACACACGCCACAACGTGACGGAATGGATGTGGGCGGGAGTCGATTCGAGAGTTTTTCGCCGCCTATGATTTCACTGTCAAAACAGTTGACGTATATAAACGCGTATATATATAGGGAACGTTCGTTCGATGAATCTCAATTTGCCCGGACACGTTTATATATTTAAATAATATTGACGTCGACGCCGTCGAAATATCGGGTCGCGCGATATTGTTTCGACGTGCCGAAACTTCGTAAACGTCCCTCGGGGGGGCCCTCACGCTGTCGGAGAATTTATTTTCTATCCGCCAGGGTCCTTCCGACCGAGCACGACTTCGGATCCCGTTTCAGCCCGCCGTCTCGTTCGATATATATATATATATATACACACACTTTTCGCGACGCCCGGCGCATCGAACTCCGGCACGATCCGGCGTTAGAGACCGTTAAAAAGTCGAATCGTACACGCGCGGCGAACGTTATCGGGAAAACGATTTTATAAATTGGACTAAACTATCGGTCAAATATTCCAATTAAAATTGTGTTCCCGTGAGCGCTCTACGAGCAAAGTATCGGTCGTCGTTGGTTTCGTCGAGTGGCCGCGCGGTAACGGACGTGACAGTTTATGGTGCGGCGATCACCGTTCGCGTCCATGGACGAATCAAACGCGGACAAATAAAACGAAAACGTACGGGAGCGTTACGTTCCGGAAACGTTCTATATATGTATACATATCGCGGCTGCTCGTTGACAGTTCGCGCGGTTATATATACAGAGACGCACCGGTACGTGCGTTTCGATTTTCCGGTCCTCGTAACGTGACGGACTACATAGATAGATACACGTACGTCCGTAGATGGTATTCGATTACGGCGGCGTTTCGAGATTTCGCGAAATGCTCGCCCGCCGGCGTTTGGCCCGAAGGAAATTCGGAGAACAACGGAATAACAGTAATCGAATATTCCGTTCGGATACGTTGGCGTCGAAAACTGTCTCGTTCGGCGCTCGTCGTACGTACGCCAAACGAATTTAGTTTTCGGCTAAAATCCGAACGCGTCGAAAACGATCGTTCTCGATCGTCCGTCCGCTCTCACACGGCGGGTTATCGTCGATATTTGAGCGCGCGCACGGACAAAAACGCGCGCGCGTATCGCGAGATGGCCGAACGGTGTCCATAATGGCGCGTGCGTGCGTATAAACGCGCGACTAGTAAGGCGTTGCTCTCTCGTTCTTTCTCTCCGGTGTACCAACCGGGGGCGGTCGTCCACCAATGACTGACGACGACAGTCGATATCCGGTACGTCGGTGAGGGGTGCGGCGGCGGGGGGAAAGGAATCTCTCGAAACGTTTCCTACGTCCTATTTATTCGAAATCGGAATATTCGAAAACGTTTTACTCCGTTCGCGGGCCGAACGAAACGTGTGGATAGCAAACGGGGGGAAACGTTATCCGACGCCCAATGTGTATACAAAATTAGGCTACAACCCTACAGACTTGACGGTATCGCGAACTCGAGTGCACTATAAATTTCCCGAGACGTATTAATTTCGGAATCGTGAGCCCGACGTACGCGGGTGACGAGGGGGGGAGGGGGATGGGAAGAGAGAACGACGATTCGTACCGTCGAACCGTTCCGTTGTCACACTCGAACCCGACCGCGGGTATTCGCAGCGCGGTGGATTACGCGCCAACGAACTCCCGTGTGATACGTTCGTAACAACCGCGCACGAAAATGTTGGGAAGTAACGAGCCGCCATTGAAGTAACTACGGGATACTTGAAAATCGCTCGTTAATCACGTATCGTTTCGGATGACGATATCTAACTACGGGCGCATTTTACACATTTTACGGCCGAATAAATTACGGGTGTCCGGAGCGCCGTCCCTTACATTCGCCCGTTTCGCTTCCTACCGCGTAACCTTGGAGATTCTAACGTGCGCTCCGGGGCACACGAAACCCGAGTAACAATAGCCCACATAATAGTAGCGGCCGCCGATAAAAGCGGAAACTAACTTCCGTAAAGTTTCGTCGATCCTAAATGAACGGCACAAGTTTTCGCGCGGTATCTTAAAACCGGCAACCCCCATTAACAAGTGCGCTATTTAGGACTTAGTCAACGTTTCGGTGGTCCGGTATACCATTACTATAACAACAACAACAGCGGGCGCAAACTCGTGTTAGGTCGGCTAACGCGGCATTCTCGTCCCGTCGGATCGCGAATACGGGCGACCCAAAAACCGTTGGCTAATATTTCGTAGCGAAACGATCGAAAACGCCGCGCGTTAATTATCGAATCCGTTCGCGTAACCGTTTCCCCTTATCCCGTGGCCGACGCTTCGAATAATTGTTTTGGCGAGCGACCGTCCCGAGCATTGCCGTCGGTTCGGAGGTGAACCGCGTGCGCGAGTCCGTTTCGGACGGAACGGCCGTTCCCTAATGGCGTCTCGCCGTTATTACCACCGCGTCGAAATAATCCGCCATTTTCGGAATAACGACGCGCCCGAGCCGGCGGACTTAAATCGGACCAGTTCCGCGCGTGTCACCGTTCCACCGACCATCGCCGGCGGCGTGTACGATATTTCAGTATTTGGCGTAATAGCCGCGCGGCGGTCTACGACGACGACAACCGGTGATCATCATTCGCGCGTTATTATTTTGAAAACGGTACGCGTCTCGAACGATCTGCCGCTAACAGAACGCCGTAGTATACGTTGACGATTTCGAGCGCCATATACCGTAGACGTGTTTTGTACCGGGACGCGGTCAAACGAAATACACTCGGCCCCGTTCGCCGTAAAGATTTTCGTTAAAGGGACGAACGTTTCGACGAACGGACGAAAATCGGTCGTACCGGCGCGGCGACGGCGTTTACGTATTGCCGAATTCGAAATGTGACGACTCGATCGAGTCGAACACACACGGACGGACGGACGGATCGTTATTAAATTCGTTTCGTTCGCGACGCTTTCGGTCCGTACGGGCGTAATTTCGTACGTAAACAACGAGCCAACGTTCGTCGGATTACTACAAATGACACGAGCGAATTTCGCCGCGAAACGAACGCGCTCGTTTCGAAAACGAATTGGGGGAGGGGAGGAGATGAATAACGTATCGATTTGTTCGTCGTCGGAAGCGGCGGCGGTGTTCGTGGAGGACGCCCATTTTTCGGCCGGTCACGATTTAACCTCGTACGACGTACACCGCGGCCGTCGACCAGTCTCGAGTTTTATTAGCTTATCGTCGACGTTAATTATACTTGAACGTCCTCGACGACCATAACAGTTTTTTCGACGTTCCGTAAGAGGAAAATAGTGCACACACACACACACACATACACATTACTACGAGCGATGTCTCGAAAATTTCCGATCGATCGTCGGACGTCGCGTGCGTTCTTACGTATGTATAGGTCACGATCGATAGATAACAACGTGTACGTTTCTGTATAGCCGAACGATGGAAGGAGGAATGACGCGCGCACGCGCGGCCTTAGGGACGGAGGAATCGTCGATGGAGGAAAACGTTTATATATCGACGCGACGGGACCGCGCGAGGCGAACGTATTTCGAAACGCGTCGTCGCGCGTATGAAATGTCGCAGCAAACATCGCGGCGGTAATTTTCCGCTTTCGCGTCTTTCAATGACGGGTTAATTTTAGCCGAATGGGTTTTCGGGGTGGGGGACACGAACGCGAAATATTCCGCTCGTCCGTCGGCCGTAATTTATTTTTAGACCGAAATTTCGCTACGGGCGTGGAGTTCGCGTAATAATCGCCCGTCGTCGCCGCCGCCGCCGCCGCCGCCGACGACGACGACGACGACGACGACGACGACGGTTTGCCAAGAAACGAGAAGAAAAAATAGTAACACCGAAACGACCCGACGGCGGCGGTAGCAGCAGGTGTAACGAAACGCTATTAGGACACTGGTACGTTTATAAACGAGTACACGCGATAGCCTCGAAAAACCGAACGGGGACGCGGTTGGACCGAAATAAGACATTTAACGACGGCAACATGGACGGACGGGTCGCAATTTCGTTTCACGAGCTCGCCGATCGTTCGATAATTTCGTTTCGACCGGACGTGTAAATGCGCGAATTAACCGACGCGTATTCGTAATTGTTAAAATAATTCGTAATTGCCGTAATAGTTACGACCCGTATACGTTAACTACGGTAAATATACGTCACGTTCGTACGTAAAAATAAATACACCGCGACGCATCGTTTCGTTCGGTACGATTATCATCGAATAGCTATTTGTATATAGTAGAGAATTAAACGCGAGGTCTCCGGGGACGGTTCACGTTCGGAATTTTCGCGAACGTCGCGGCATTAGTCCCGATAGTTTAAAAAACACCCCGTCCTTAACTCCGCCCCGGGGGGGGGACCCCGCTGGCCGCGGCAAAAACCGTCCGGTGCACGTGAAACGATAAATTACGTCGTATAATACGTAGGCGTGTGCTCGAGACACGCGTTCGTGAACAAACACGGACACGACCGATAATTATCCCGTACTAATTTCGTGCGTTTCGAATCGGACGGCGATACGGCCCCGCCGCCAATTCAAAGTCGGTTTTCGTAATCGAACGAATCGATTTTACGAAACGTGCGCGCGCGCTATAAACACCGGACGGGCAAATAACGCGCCGAGGCTGATTTCCTATTTGGCTACGTGCCCGACACCTGTTCCACGGCGCGCGAAAAACTCGCTCGTAAATCGCGCGAATTACGCCACCGAATTAATTACCGACGTTAATTATCGGCCGTTTATTACGAGCGATAAATAGACGTGGTTTACAGATATTTTCGGCGCGCATTGCGGACAGACGAAATCGCCCGTCGCGGGTATAAAACGTACGAGCGGCGGAATAATATGAACGGCCAGCCAAAATATTTTGTTTATCACAACGATCGCGCAACTTTCCGAAAGCGTAAAAATACTCGAGCGAATTGTGTACGTCTCGCGCAATCGTTCCGCGGCTTCGTCATCATTTCGGGGTTATCGTAGAACTGTTGTAGGGGCGATTGTTAAAAAGACGGCAGGACGTGAGAAACTTCGGCGAAATAGTAAACGCGGTATTTATTCGCGCGGGATATCGACTAAATTGCGACGGAATTTCGAAACCGATTCAAAATTTACTTAGCGACGAATTCAAAGGGTAAGAAAAAAAAATCGTAAATCCAACAACAATATTCCTAGTAAGGACGTAAATACGAATGACCCGTAAAAGAAAATTTACGAAAATTCGACGGTCGACGGAATATTCGTGTTACGAACCTCCGGTGCGGCGAACGTTTCGACTCCCCCCGAATTGACGAGAAAGCGTCCCCGTACGGCGTATCGATTGAAACGGTGTCGGGTAAAATTTGTGTACTCTAGATATGGGGAAAAAAATCGTCGTCCCGAGGAGTACGTCCATTGTCGAGCACGTACGCTTGTTGTAAACGTGGGTCGGAGGGTAGAAGAAAGGGTGAAAGTACAAATAATACTTATTTCTACGATATTTTCGTACGCGTTTAGACGCTAACAACCCGCGTGAACGCGTCCGGTTTTTTCGACGTTCGTAACAGCGCGTCTGTAGGTTTTTGTGGATCGAACGCGCGTATTCCTTTGAATATAATTGAATCGTAAACCGTCGGACCTAAATAATAACGAAAGTACAACGTTACATATACGTACGTACGCGATGTCTATACAAGTAATATATATATATATGTGTGTGTGTAATAAAACGGATTTCGACGACGACGCGATACAGCGTTTCGTGTTGCCGTCTATTCGATATCAAACGAAAACGGGTTATCTATATATTACGTACGATATCAATAGCGTATATATGTTATACGTGAATATATATATATAAAACAGGATTTACGACTTAAGTACCGTCGACGCGGGTGGCTGCATTTATATATATATATATATCCGGCCGGGACATTCTTCGCCGTCGGAGTTTACGAGCGCTGTTCCGCGGGAAACGGCGTATTATTACGTATTCTATACGGCCGTTTCTTTGGTTGTCAATCGCAAAGTGCTACGTCATATACAAGTATACGAACACACACGCACGAGTGTAGGGTCTCTGTTCACGCGTCGTTCGCGCCCGGTACGTTTATCGGCCCCGACGGTGTACGTACGTTCCCCCCATCACGCATACTTATATCGCGCGTACGGAATTTTTTCCCTTTCCGTGCTCGCCGACGGATTACCACCGGACTATAATTTGCGGGTTATTCTTTTTTTTGTTTTTTTTGGGGGGGGGAGGGGTGCGAAACGCAATTATTTTCGTTGGATATATATATATATGTAGAAACGGTAGGGGGTGCAGAAACAAAGGCGGGTCGGTCTTGACAACGTATTACGAGCATAAGAGTCGTGAAGTATTGCGCGTTCCCTACGTGTACGTTTACCGTGTACGTATATATAGTTCATAATAAGAATTAAAATGTTTCATTTATTTGCGCGCGCCCGAAACTCGTCGTCATCAAGTGTACTCGTCGGCCGGACGGAAATACGTTCGAATTTATCCGTTTAGTAGCTTTTACACGCTATATATATATGTACACGCATGCGCGTGTATAAAATACTATACTTGTACAAGGTATCCGACGTGGGTACTTTGAAAACTACAGCGATGAGGGGGGGGGTCGACTGTTCCCGGGAATTCCGGGGCTTAATTATCCACGAGGGTTACGACATTCGAAATGGTTGAAGTACGTAACGATAATTACGCGAAAAATACGAATCGGCCGTCGTTCGCCGCCACCAGTACGAATATAACGGCCTTTCCATTTAGCAGTATGCCGTGAAGTCGAACGAAAGACGCGTTAAAATCGCGAGAAAACGGATTCTCTGGAGTTCGTTTCGCCGATTATATTGGCTCCGAACCGACGGAGCTTTTCGTTATCGGGCAAGGCGGTTGTTACTCAATTATCGGCAACGAAATGGAGCGAAACGAGACTAATAACCGTCGTTTGTCGAAGCGAAAATAACGTAAAACGCCGTTAAACGTGTACGCGTCCAAAAACACGATCCAAAAATGTAACTCGTTCGGTTCGCTTATTCGACTGGTTCGTATTTTGCGGGAAGTTTTTTTTTTTTTTGTACGTTCAAAAGGGTCGAACAATTCGCTAAATTAGGTCCCGCGCGAACGGTATATGATTCGAATAAAGTACGGCGATCGCGGGTTCTGAAAACAAAATAAACACCATGGCCAAATGCGCGGGTATCGGAAACGGTTAAAAAATTATATTTACGTACGCACATGCGCGTACGGCTATCTACTTGCGCGGTCATACGAGTTTTCGTTCGTTTTATTTCCAGCGTGGAAAACTTCGCGGAAATTAAAAAGCGAATACTGGCGCGCGGCGTGTTTATTAATTTACCCGAGTTATCGGAACAACGTAAATAAAAAAAAAGGGGGGAGGGGAGAAAGAGTCGAACGGAATACACCGCGGCGCCGGCGAACGGAGGAAACTGGGTCAGTCAGTAAATAATTAAAGAAAGGTTTCTTTTCGGCCAGCTCGCCGCAACGGTCGACGAAATTGCTATGTTTTTAGGAATCCCTCCCGCGCGTGTCGTTATTTCAGAGGTTCGTATCATTCAACTGGCGCCAAACTGGTCCGTCGGGCGACTAACCGAAATGCGAATGAAAAGAAGACGACGGCCGCCGCAACACACACACACACACATATTTGGCCGTCGTATTTGAAGGCGATCCTATACACGCCCGTGACGATTGATACGTCTCGGACGATCGTTGCCGGCGGAAAATTCGGCCGAAAATTTTTGGTCAGCTTACGGGGAATGATGACGTTACCGTAACGCGAACGGAAGCGCGTCGACTGCAAACTACCCGGGAGCCATTACCCGTTCGGCGGGTTCGAGTAAACAATTCTACCGGCCGTACACCGATATTTGTTGTTCCAAATATAATTAGGTCGGGCACATCGACGGTGTCCCAATCCGTTCGGTTAATAATTGCGCGTATACGAAAACAATTTTTATCTAAACCCCTCCCCCCCCGTATAATTGTACGAAGAACCACTTGACGATGGCGCGACCACTATATTCATTATCGTTATATATGTCGTTACCGAATTCCGCTGCCCCCAAGGTCTTGGGTATAAGAATAATCGGTACTTAGGAGTGTTTTATATATAAAGTTATATATATTTTAAAAAGCTAAATACAAAATGAACATCGTAGCTTAACGGTTAAAAAAGGGGGAAAAACCCGTCCGCATATACACATACAAACACTTCTATTTGCATAGATACATAAGAGGGCAAAACCAAAAAACGGAAAACGAAAAATGTTAACGAGTGCTGAAAAAAGGAAAAGGAGAACAGTGACGTACTAACAGGGAGGGGGATAAACGCTCCTCCAAAAATGTTTAGGAAAAATTAATTTATTACGAGACATATATTTTTAGTCAATAATAACGAAAAACTAAAATAGTTTTAAACTTCGATACACGTTACATAAGGTGTTCGTTAAAAATGAATAATCAATTAAAGTTTATAACGTGTCCCTGTTTCGTTAAGATCGCCCGATTTATTTATGTAAAAATTAACACCCTTTTCGAAATTCAAGTCTAAGTACGCCACCGAGGGAGAATGAAATAGGGAATTCGGAAGACGCGAAGTGTAAAGAGTTATAAATATTGTCGCGTATAATTGATTATGACGTAGAAAAATCCTCGGGGTCCTATTTCGCGGGTAGGTAACGCGTGTATATTTATGTAAAACGGTTTCGTTTCCCAACCTGGGGAGGGTGAACACGTCGCTAGGGAGGCGCGAGCAGTCCGAAGTCCGAAACGGAAATTATGATTTGTTATTCGCGTTCTATAATTATTACGTCGCTAAAAAAGCTAATATCGCGTAGTTTATTTGCAAAGTATACAAAAAAAAAAAAACCGCGCGCGATTTTCTTTTTAATTTATAAAATGGGGAGAGGGGACGCGAGATTTTTGAAAATCCGCAAAAGGCGCGTATAGGTTGGGAATCAGCGGTAGCGGTACGCGCATTTCTATTTGCACGCGGGTGGTACGGATATTTACTACTTGAGTAAGCAGTTCGATTCGTTGTACGTCAATATCGATAACCGCGATTCCAGTTAATCGTCGTTCCTCTTCCCTCCAATTACGACGACAACTCGGCCGTATATATATATATATATATATATGTGCATACGTTATTAACGAAGTGGCTGTGTACGAGCGAATCGATTACGTAAGAACGTGGACGCGAAGGTCGGCGGCCAATAAGTCGGGCGACCGTTTACATTCGAACGTTATTAATTCGTGCGCGGCGGTTTTGTTTTCGCCGTCACGCGTTCGGGTGGACAGACGGACGACGTGTTTAATTGACGCGGAGGGTGCGCGCGCGCGCGACGTTTTTCGGAATCGAAACGCCGAGCGAGAATCGTGATTACGCCGCCGCGTACGGTTCAACGATCTATTGCACGCCGTTTACCACGAAGAGATTAAAAACGGAAAGTACGTCGTCCGATAATTGTCGTCGTTCGAACCAAAACATTAACGCGCCCGAAACGAAATATTCTTTTCAGTTTTATTCGTTCAAAAGTTGCAGCGTACGGCCACAGATCTATACAAATCGGTTTCGGTTCGAAAATATTATTTTCGTCGCGTTTATATATCGGCAGAAACGTATTTATTATACGCCGGGTTCGAAAACACTCGCCGAATCAAATAAGCCGCCGCCCGGAGTGGAACGAAGTAAACTTATATTCGGAAACGTTTTCGAATTAAATACGATTGCCCACTCCCTCCCATAAGTCGGGTAAAATATATAGCGCACGCGTTGTTTGGACAATACTTGAAAACGATTTTCGTTTCGTTTTACCTATTATTTCCGTATTCGCGAGGCAACGGGATTTTCTTTCCGGCTGTCCGGCGGAATCGTCGGTTAATAACCCTCTAACCGTGTACGCGCACGGAAAAGCGACGACAGACGGCGGCCAACGTAGCACGAAACCGGATCGGTTGTTACGAAACGTCGACCAAAAACGAATTTCGTACATTCGTCGAATAAATTACGTACACGACGACGGACATAACGTTCGTATTAATCACGAACGGAATCGACGGAATTACATTCGGCGCACGTACACACGCACACACGAGTATGCACCATAACCGCGGTAGTAGTCCGCCATTTCGGAGGATTAAAAGTACGAATTAAAATTAATTATTATTTAAACGATTCGGTACCGCGGCCGATATTTTAATTGGGTCCTGCGTGCGCGCGAGAACACCGAACGTACGACAGTTTTGAAATATAAACGATTATCGATCGTTTCCACATCCGATTGGCTTTCGTCCAGCCCGTTGTTGCCCCACATTGTCGTTCCCCGGTCCAAGCCGCATCGACGGCGAATATATTTATTTCGGATTTTCGGCTGTTTAAACCGCGCGGTTAAGTGACCACCGTTACCGTTACGGTTACCGTACGTTAACGTACGCACGCTATTTCGATTAGTCGATATATTGGACGTACCGGCCCGATAGTTTCCAAGATTTTTCGTTCGGTTTTCGTTTCGTCGGTTATTCGTTGCGCGCAACAGGAACGGCGACCAACCGTGGTAGACGTACATTGACGTACACCTACGGCTATTGAACTATACGCGGCAATAAATCGGCCACGGCTGGTCGTCGACTGACGGGAGACCGGTCCGAAACGTACGTAGTTCACCGGGACCCCGAGCGCGCGCCGAAATTCTATACAATTTGTATTAATTCGGTCATCGCCGGGTGAACGCGTAAAAACGGAACGACGGACGCGTAGTGGTCAACGTTATACGAGAGGAGGGGAATAAATTCGCGAAGGAAAAAAATTCGTAAAAATACGCGATACTCGCGACGTCCGTCTAATTATATACGTACACGAAGTGTGTTCCGTTGTCTCGGAATATGTAGACGTTAGACGGTCGTTTCATATAATATCGTAAACCGGCGCTCGCGTAAACGCGAGTACGTAACGGATATTCCCTAGTGTTTCGTCGTTTTCTTTAAATTTTTGTTTCTCGTAGAAAACGAACGCAATTCGGTGTACATAATATATATATATACACACACACACACACACGAGTGTACCGCGGCAATTTCGCTTTCTGCGGCGCGCGCAACAACCATCATGAACTTTTCGTATTAAATCGCGTTAAAAATGAACGTGGCGGCACGGCGAAGAGGGGAGGCGACGAACGACAAGAACGAAGTAGCAATACGGCGCGAGAAAGTTTCCGGCGGCGTTCCGCGAACGAAACACGCTTAATCGTATCGCGAATTTTTAATCCCGAGAGTCCCCGCGAACGTAGCGTATTCCGGCGTACCGGACTGGCCCGCCGCCTTTCGGACGGACGGATAGATGTATGAACGCGCGATCGTATCGGTTAGTAGTTCGGCCTCGCGCGTGTACGATTTACTTTTGGGCGCGCCCGGGCCGCCGATCCGTCGTGCCGGTAAAATCGTTATTACGCTTATTGGCGCCGAAATAATTGTCTCTTAACGCGACCGGCCACGGCGTTTATTTCGTAATCGTCGCCGCTCTAACCGTAATTCGGTTAACCGTTTTAATAATAGTACAGCGCGACGCCGCGCGCAAACGGCCCGGGTGCTTCATTAACCGGCGCGGCCGAAAACGTTTTTTCCCACTAGCCTATTACGCACATTTCGGCGCAATTAAACGCGACGGTTATTCGAACGTTACCCACTACTAATCGACTCATTCGGTAAACGTCACCACCGCTCCTCCCCTAACCCGCCCGTACCGACCGTTTATAGATCCGATTGATAAGTACGCGCGGTCGCCCGTTTTACTTATGCCGCGTACGGAACTATCGACATATTTCGCCCGTGACCTTTCGGTCTGTAAATATTTGAAAGACGAACGCGATCTCGTGGGTCGTCCAAACACGCGAACACGTCGCGGGAATGTGGTCAAGATGGACACGCGTATACGCGTAAATACACGGGAAACGAATAGTTTATGTTTGAACGAATGGCACGTCGTAAATATATATATAGAAAGACCGTACGACCGGTACGAACGCTAATCTAATAATTTCGCTAGTAAATAAGACGAGTAATTTATTAGCGAATTCGTTGAAAACACGGCGCGTTAAAAAAAACCGTAACGCGAAGTATACAAAAAACAAACTTCCGATTCGAACGTTTATTTTATTTAGAAAAAAAAAAACCGACGTACTTATAATTTGAGCTTATCGTAGTGAAATTCTAACGCGCGTGTGTACCTAAACGTTTTAACGAGTGTCTGATAAACGAAGAAAAAAAACCCATTAACGTCGCCTCGGTATATACCTACGGTTTTATTATTATTATTATTATGATTTCGCGGTTACGTTAATCGCTGGCACTTAGGTAATCCCTCAACGGGATGGGGTGAAGAAGAACCTCCAGTGGCCGGGGTAAGTACGGTTAAAACGTAATTTACATATCGCGCGTGGTAAAAACGAGATAAATTCTCTAGTTACACCTTTTTTTTGTCGATTGAGGGAGGGGGGGAGATCGCGCGGGAAAGGTTTTTTTTTGGACCAGTGCCCGCCGTTTGTCAGTTTACCGCAGATTTCGCTTTCAATTTGCTTCCAAAACGCTCATAATAATACGTATATACAACCCGTAGCGAGAGTACTACGACGGTTCTGGCCTTTTTCTGGCCGTTAAGCACACACCGTTGTTCTCCCGGCCGCCGCCACACCATCCCCCGGCTCTACATTGGCTAAGGCCCAGTAAAATCCTACAATTCCCGCCGTCTCGCCCTCGTCCATCCGGCCACCTCATCCAGTCCCGTCACACCGGACCGACCGACCACCAATACGCGCGTATACGGGCATTCTCCCGATTGAATGGGGGTAGGACAGGACACGGGTGTTGGCAATTTTATCTCGTTCGTTTCGCTTTAACCGCGCGTATATTTCCAAAAAAACGAAATTCAAAACAATTCGCGAACATTAGGGGTACTTATATAATGTACTTTGCCAACTCTACACACACACACACACACACACACACGTCGCCGTCGGGTCTATTCGTGCGTAACAGGCCCGATAAGACATTCATCACGACGGCGACGGCAGTGGTGGCGGAGTTTGGTGGAATTTTTTCGAAGGACGTTCGATATCGTTCACTATTGGTAGGGCACGCGTGGTGTCGTATCGATTACGCGTACATCCGTTTAAACCGAAAGTTATTTCGCCGTGTGTACACGAGTTTGTCGAAAACTTCGATAACGTCGAAACGTATACGTAATGGATACTCGTAATGGGCACGAACATATCGTGTGTGTTGACTAGAATTTGAAAATACACCGTTCGTTAAACAGAAATTCAATTTAATCGCTCGACGAATTCCGTATGCCGTGACCTCTTCGGTTGAACCGATTGAGTCCGTTGTTGTCACCGTCGAACGGTTAGAGCCGTTAGACTAGAGGTGGACATTTGGTAATGTGGATTTGTCCAAAGGTTTGTCGAACTCCGTTCGAGTAACGATTGGTTTATTGAGTCGGTTTGTTAACGCTTACAGTGTAAGTTAGTTGTAACTAATTAAAATTACACGTGCTCGCGTATGGACAACTTGTCGTGGTAAAACGCCACAAATGGACACAAACGTGCGACGGCAGTCAGTAATACTCAAATTACAAACGCTGACTATCAAACAAGGGGCTCATGACACGTAAAATATTTCGGTATATTTTGGACGACGATTTCCGACCGGTCGTTTATATATCGGCACGCGTTTGGTGTACAAACGCGAAGAATAAGTACAATTTATTCGCCACGTATATAAACGGAAGCGAATGCGAAGTTTTGGCGATTAAAATAACTTTCCGCTCCGATAACTCGTCTCCTGTGTACCGAGCACATCGCTGGATCGCGAAAAACGGTCGTGTTCAATCGACATTTAGCTTATAATACGCGCGTATCGCGTCGTTTTAGAACGCAAAACTCGTGCCGCTAAACGCGTTCGAATCGCGATCATTTCGGCAAATTCGTCGCCGACGGTAATGGACATTCGAGGGGAATTAGCGTTCAATAATTCTCGGCCTCTCCCGAGTCGCGGTGGATTCGTTTATCGAAAGTTCTCTACTCACTCGTCGCGGTCGTCGCCGGGGTACGCTTTCGAATATTTATTTCAATATCGAGCCCGAGAACGGGTCTTTTTTAAGCAGTTCCGTTCCGGTAAGTTTCCCTAAGGGGAAACCGCAAAATTATTCGTTCAACGTTCGAAACACTGTAATGCCGAGCGTACGACGAATCGGCGGCACCGTTTTCCGAGTATTTTGTGTTTAATAATGTACGCGTTCCGGTTGAAAATCCGAAAATTTTTCTGTTCAATAATAAACAAATGGAATTGAAAACGAAAACCGTAATTTTCTTAGCTCCGTCGACGAGTTAGTCGTGGTTCGTGACAACCTCGTAATCGAGGTAGGCGACTACTGTCTGCACGAGTTTCTGAATGCTCTTGAACTCGAGACGTATATATGCAGGCTTAGCCGTAGTCTTTGGAGACACATTTTTTCCACTCGGGAATATTAATAGACTATTCCGCCAGGGTTTATTACAGTTAGCCAAACAAATTGACGCCAAACGACGTTGCCGCATCTAACCGAATCGGTTGGTTCTTGATTAGGAATTATTATGTCTACATTTTTTTGTTAAATTTGGAGGCTCGGATGGCTGTAAAGAGTTTCCGTCCGCGGTTTTATTAGCTGATTTCCTAATGGTCCGGAAGTATTCATCCATTGGTCGGATAATTGACAATAGCCTCTTGTCCGACAATGAAAGGTTCTCCAATATATATTCCTTCGTGTAGTACCGGAAATGTCGAACGTAGGACGTGTAATTCTGTATTGCGTATTTCGCTACCAATACGAATATCGAGTATAACTGACCCACGACGCGGTTGTTTTGTTTCGTTACGCGAGCCCCAAATCCGTTATGTTCCAGAGTTTCGTAATTTCGCGCCTCGTACTTGATCACGTTTCTGGTCAGTTTCGTCACGGCGGCTCCGCGTATCGATTTTTCTTCGTATCGATACGACTATTATTATTATTATTATTATTATTATTATTATTATCACTGGCGTAATAAAACGAGCGAGTTGTAATTATATCGCGTAAGCGTAACGTTTATGGTAATTTATAACGACTCGGTTATTATTGTTTGGTTGACTTCGCGAACGGATATTATACGTGACGATGTTTATATTACACGCGGCGAGAACGTTTTCGATTATTTATCGATCCGATTTCGTAACCTCGAAAATCTCGTGTCGTTTTTGGAGAATACACGCAACGACGATATCGCTGTGTGCGTTGTTCACGTTCGCCGTTCGTACGATGGTGTAATCGTTTTACCGAATGGCCGGGCGCTTAATCGTTGCGCGGTTACAACCCACGAGAGCGTTCCGAAACGAACGTAAATTGGTTTTTACGGAAAACGTTAAAATTACGAGACGGTGGTAATCGATCGGGAGAAGCCTACGCGCGTAGTAACGATTAGTCGTCGACGGTAGCGCATTTTTGTTCGAAAATTATATGCCGCGACGTTTTTTCCGTTCGGGGTGGCGGCGGTGGTGGGGGCATTCGTCGGCCAACCAGTATAATAAATGTAAATAAGTTGGTATTTCTGTTTTAATTGAAATATTATTAATTGATCGGGCGAAGCGAACCGACCACCAAACGAACGACGCGACAATTGCGGGCAATTGTCGAGCCGACGAACGCGAAAAGATTAATATTCTCGTCGCGAGATTTTATGTGTATACGCGTAGGTATGTATATATATATTTATACGTTTTTGACACTTTTTCGTCGAAACGGTGGTAATAACGATTTACATTTTCGGGTTTATCTCGATTACGCTTACTTATAGTGTATTTCGTTACGTTGTTGCAATTAACCGTACAGAAACGCCAATTAAACGTTTAATCGATTATATTTCGGTCGTTTTATCATCGACATTACAACTTCGGACGCGTAATCGATCGTTTTTTTTTACGGAAATAATTACGCCGTACTCCCGCGGCCGTTTAGTGTCCTCTTTATGGTCGCGCGACCGATGGGCCGCCGTGGGAATTTCGATTTCCGAATACGAAAACGTCGCCGCGTGGCGCGCGTTAAACGGATAGTAGTTCGCGCGTATTATTTTATTTCTAAGGTCGAAACGATCCTAAGCTCGTGCGACGGTGTCGTTTATTCGCGTTCTCGAAATTTCGAAAATGTTCGACAAAGTACGGCGGAACGCAAAGAACAAAACCGGGGGGGGGGGTTTAACGACGAATGGCGGATGGCCACCACTACGTTCGGATCGATTTCCAATTTCATCGGCCGTACAATATTGGAAATCGTAACGCGCTTTTCGTTTTGTACACCGGCCGGCGCTGGAATCTCCCGGAGTGACGGACGTTCCGGAGCGTATTTATCGTCACTTCTGCCAACGTTCTATCGCCACTAGTCGACCGGCCTTTGCCGCGCGAATATTACCGTTCATTTACCGATGTAGTTACGGTAGCGCGTACGCGTCGGAATTTTCTGAAATACGTCGAGACGGCCTGTAATTTTTGGGGAGAAGGGATTTTCGTTCTATACCTAACGCGAACAACGTATTTACGCATAATCCTAAATTCGAACTAGTAACGCGTTTTCGTAGGTCTTACAACGACGACGTCGTGAATTCGCGTCGTAACGATATCGTACAGATTAGATTTCGCACACGCTTCGGTGTCGAAACGCGGCCGGTTCTAATTGGTTTTCGTCGACAAAAACCGAACCAAAGTCGGTTTAAATTCGTTCACGACGAATGTTCGCTCGCTCGTCGTCGTCGAACGGCGGAACCCATCAATGTCCCACGTCGTGACGCGGACGGGGATCGTTTTGAATCGTATTTATCGTTAAAGCGTTCAAATCGAAATATAGTAGTTAGTCACTCCGTCGGTAACAGCATGGGACGTGTCTAGGTGAACACGTCCAAGAATAAAACAAAAAAACGAAGTTGCCCGTAAAATAACGTTTCGTCGTCGAGTATCGAAAACAATAAGAGGTGAACCGAAACGGTATTCGACGGTGTTACCGGGACGCGGTAGCAGTAACGATAGTAGTTTCGCGTTTCGCGAATTCGTCGTCGTTCCATGGACTCGACGTACGGGAATTATATAAAGAAAACTCCTCCGGTGTACGATCGGCGTTTTTCTTGTTTTGTCGCTCCATCCAGGGACGTCGGACGTTTCGTCGCACATCTACAATAAAACGCGCTACACGTTGGCTATTTTCGTTAAACGTCGAACGCCAAACGTTTTCAAAAATCGTTCCGATCGTCGCTTGCTCGCACGCGTAACGGGCACGTGAAAATCACAGTCGCGGTCGTGTCCCCGCCGCGTACAGCGGTAATCGTCGTAAACGCGTCGTTGCGTCGTAATATAATAATTTAAATACAATAATCGGACGACGTCGATTATTTAGGCGTCGTCGTATTCGTGTTCGACGAACACGGGCGCTAATAGGTTACGACGACACTACCGACGGCGTCGAGATTGGCCTCAGGCAGTAATCACTTACGTTGGAGCTCTCACGGTGTGAAAACGTTCAACGATCCGTGACCACCGCGCGTACGACCAAACGATATTACGTTTCTTCGACGGAATATCTAAGAGGGGAGTGGGAGAAACAATAGAAATTCGACCATCGGCCACTGCCGCCGTCCTCTGTTTAGTGATTGAACGATCGTAATTTCTTTAAGAGATTCGGCGGCGGCGCGTTATCAATATTATTATTATTATTATAGAAATCGAGTAGAGTTCAATAAAATAAATACCGTCCCTTCCCATCTACACGAAGTACGCGCGTCGGGTTTACGTAATTCGTTCGTTTTGAATGGAATCGTCGGTCGGCCCGCCGGTATTTCGGCCACTTTTGGCCGGTTTCTTCCGTCGATCGACGAACGGATACGTTACGTTTGTTTACGGTGTCCGATAATTTCGTTATCGCTCCCCAACCACCTACCGACGGTACCTATAATTCGCGAAATTACCGGCGCGAACACGTATGGGTGGGGGGCGAGACAATCGATCGATATCACATATACGTCGTACGTGCATTAACATAAATCGTCGACGTTCTAATAATATACCGGTCGGGTTCGCGAGAAACAATGACGTCATCGTTAGCGTATACCGTACAGGCTTTCGTCAATAACGAAAAACAATAGGTTAGGTTCGATTAAGTTTATCGGACGTTTTCGGTCCGACCCGCGGGTATAAAAAACGACCGTTATTCGTACACGTCGATCAAGTCGGCGCAAAAATCGACAACGTACTATCGGCCGTATAATACCTAACGAACGTCCGGATAGTGGGGTGAGTGAACCAAAAGACGTCGTAGAAAAACGACCTATCCGTCCGGGTGGAATCACGTGGAACAATACGACGTTAACCGGCCGACGGATCGTTCGGCCGATTCGGTGATTAGGCCATCTCTTAACGAGAGGTTTACAAACTTCGGTTCCGAATTTCGTCCAAGTTACCGGCCGAGGGATTATAGACCCTTTACGGTCGTCCCGAGTTACGGGCGCGCGCGAGAATTACGCTCCCACGTTGTCCACCGGGCACTATACGCGTGCCGCCCGGCCGGCGGTGATTCGTAAGGCCCCGGGCGTCGATTAACGGCCCGGACCGACGGAAAACGCGCGCGCGCCGAATACGCGACCGTCCAGCCGCGACTCCCGTTGGACGACCACCAGACGACGACCTCGAACACGGTTACCCGACCGCGTTTAATTACCACCGCTCCCGGTAAACCTAACCTACAACGGATTTCGGCGCGAATCGATAATATTAACGGCCGCCGGCGTGGTCGAGTGATGGGATGTGTAATCCCGCCGAGCCGCGGCGCGTACCTCTCTTTCGCGGCGTATCCGGCGACGCGGTGACTGCGGCCGCGGCCGCCGCCATTGCGGCCGGTGACCCGCCGTTCTGGTGTTGTCTGGCCGGCGACGACCGGGACGGCGGCGCTCCGTCGACCTGCTGTTGCTGTTGTTGCGGCGGCGGCGGTTGTTGTTGTTGCGATACGGTCGCGGCGGTGCCTTTAGGATCTTCTGCGGCGGTGGCGGCACCCGGCGGATCGGACATGTCGCGCGCGCACTATACCTCGCGGCGACGACGACGACAATGGGAACGGTACACGACCGTATCGGCGGTGGCGGGCGCGCGCGCGCGCGCGCTCACGCGTAAGGAACAAGGGAGGAGTGAACGTGAAGGGAAAAAAGAACGAAAGAAGGGGGGGAACGGCGACGTTTTTTCGAAATTGTTTTTTTTGGCCAATATTCGGCGAGCGATTCGAAAACGGCGTCGGCGGCGGCGACGGCTGCGACGTTACGCGGGCGTCTGTGTGTCGCGCACCGCACGGCCAGACTGCGTATTCGTTTATTATCAACACCACGCGCGGCGGCGGCGGCGGCGGCCGAAGCGGCGGCGGATGGACGCCGTAGAGGAGCGGCGAGCACAGCGCACGTACTCTCTCACTCTCTGCCTACCCCTCTCCCGCCGTCATCCGCCCGGTCCCTTCGTCATCGCGCCCGGCGCTGCCGCCGTCGCCGCCGCCGCGACGCTATCCCGCTCGGAGCCGCCTCGTCTTCCCCCCCCATTGCCGCCGCCACCGTAGACGCCGACGCTTCGCGCGCTCTCTCGTTCGTTCGCTCTCTGGCGGGGCCCAGGCGCGTGTACGCCGGGAGGCTGCGGAGTGCGCGGAAAACGCGCGCGCTGCGCCCCCCGTCATAAAGGTTTTCGGGGCCGCTGTTCGATAATTCCGAGCACCCCTCCGTCCCACGACGATCCCCCACCCACACCCCGCGGCGTCACTGCCGCCGCCACCGTCGTCGTCGGTCCCCGGACACCGCCGCAGCCGCCCGTTGGGCTACGGGGGCGACCTTTTGCACCGGCGGTGTACTACGACGACGCACCACGCCCGCTCTCGCGCAACACACAGCATCCCTCCCCTCTCCGGGGTCGTCATCCCGTACGTTACACATACAGACATATATACACACTACCACCACCACCAGCAGCACCGCCACGTACGGTATACGACGTGTACTACCACCACCACCGGTCTCGACGCGGTACAAATACGCCGGTTGTGGAGAGGGATTTAGAGGTTGGGTTGGGGACGGGGGTGACGCTGGTGGTCCGCCGACTGACCCCGATGTGTTGTTGTTGTTCTCGCGCGACAAAGACGAGGGAAATCATTTTTGCCTCGGGTTTTCTTTTTTTTGTCTTGTCCCGTTGTACGCGCACGCGCGTAATGTACGTATAGGTGCGCACGGTCTCCTCCCCCCCCCTGTCAGTAACGGGTTTTCCCGCCGCTATTGTTAACCGCGGTTACTCGGCACTAGGTACCCCGTAAAAGGTATACCATGTATACAGCCGTCTATTATATACGTGATTCGCCGAGGAAATCTTAGACCTCGCCGCCGCCGCCGTTATGTCGTCACCCTATTGTCTACCCGCGTCAAGCGTGCCGTATTCGCCCGTCCGTATAACCTTGGCCGAATGGAAAACTGCGTTTCGTCGGCGTCCGCGTTAAATTCTCGCAGAAACATCTCCTCGGAGAATATCCGGACACGGTAATTATAGACCGGGGAATATTCGCTTTTGGCCGGGTTAGTGTTCCGTTCTGTCAACCCCGGCGCCGGTCCGAATCGAAAATTCGAATCGCGAAATTCTCCCCGGGAGAAAAATTAATTCTTTCCGATATCGGCACGAAGAAAATAATCGCCGTCGGTGGTGTCAGTCGAGCCGTGAGTCGTCCGGAAACGTAAGCGTCGTAACATTTTCGTATCGTGTCACGACAGTTCCGTTACACGCAAGTCCAAGCGCGCATATTCGATTCGATGTACGTAATCGACCGACGTTAGGTTCGCGATCGCCGCGGCGGTTGGTGTCGACAACGAACGTGGACGGTCCGTAATCGGGATTCGAACGAAAGTACTCGGAGCGCGAAAGTGCCGGAATAATAATAATAATATTAACGAACCGAACGCGCGCGCGCGCGCCAGCGAATGTGCCCGTCGCAAAGTTTTCGGTCGGTCGGGTACCTCCGCGTACCGTGTGTGTGTGTGTATCGCGTTATATTTAGTTCGTATCGTTAGACAATATTTATTGCCGCCATCGAACCGATCGTTTCGTTAGATACGACTCGGCCGGATGTAGTCGCGAAATGAACGCCCCCCGGTCAGCCAATTGAACGAGACTTTTCCAAAATTACCCGGCCGACCGTCGTCGCGCTGTCGTTAGTAAACACCGATATATTCGTAACGTAATTCCAAATCGCGGCCCCGCGAAAACCAACCGTTTAACGGCCAATAGTAGTTAGTAACTCGTTACTTCGACGGGCCAACGAAATCCGAACGTTTTCGTTTTTGCGAAACAACGGACGGGGTAGAGGTTCGAATGGATCGCTCGGTCGGTCGGCCGTTTCGTTTTATTGTTTTCGAATTTGAAAGCCATGACAAATCGTCGCTATCGAAAATCGATCGTGACCGACACTTCGTTCGTCGTCGTCGTCGCGGTCTTTCGGGGGGGGGGGGGGGGGCATTCGAAGGGCGGGCATTTCGATTAAAATCTTTCGACGAACGATTTCGAATTGTTTGTTTTTACCGTAAATACGTCCACGCTTGTAGTGAACGCGATAATTGCGCGTGTCCGAGACAACGGGCGTTTTTGGACGATTTTTCGTCGAACACTATCGTCCAAAATGAAAAACCCCGCGAAATAAAGAAGCGACAATAGACAGATACGATTTATTATCGGCCAACGGTAGCGAACAGATTCCATTTTTTTTTTTAAACGAAAAAGCGTTAAGAAAAAATACGTCGTTCGCTCAAAATTGAAAATTATATTGTACATTCACGAGGGATTTTAATAAATATTTTTTCGGTCGGTAAATTTCCGTTTAATATTCGCGCCGACTAATATATATATATGGTTATTTACCGTCCCTCTAGGTAAACGGTAAAATATAAGAGCCGGAGGCCCTATAGCGCGCACGTTATATTGTAAACGAAAACGACGTTATTGTTCGGTAGGTGTGGACAGAGTGGTCAAGGGGGACGAAAATGTCGCCGATTTTGGCGTGCCCGACGAAACAGTCGAAGCGGCAATCGATTACGTAAATCCGATCGTTTTTTCGAAAACAGGGGCGCCGACGCCAGGCGTACCTGACGGACGTGTGTAAAGGTAAAAAAAAAAAGGGACGAATAGAAATGATCGACCGGCGTCGTTTTTTGACCGTAAAGCGCGGGAGCGACGTTCTATTACTACCGTTTACCGGTTCGAATTGTGTTCGTTTATTTCGTCCGTATTTCCCGCATATTTTTTCGCGAATAGTTCGAGTAAGCGAACCGTCGTTTTTCTACAAACAAAAAAACCACTCCGAATGATCGCGAAACGAAATTAACGAAGGGTGCGCCCGGTGGTCGTTGCTCGTTTCGCCGTAATCGTTAAAACAACGACCGAACGCTTCGAACGACGTAATACGAACGCCCAACTATATATATATAATCGAAACTCCGCGTAATGATATAACCGAATTTACGAAAACGGTAAATTTTTATAACCGACAATTTTAACCGTCCCGGAAAGAGCCGTCGGTCGTGATCGATATTTCGTTATTACCGTCGGTTTTCGGAAAAACTATACGTTTATCACGAATATTTCGGCTGTACGCGTACGTAAATCGAATTGAAATATTCGTTTTCCCGTAGTGTCCGGTCGATTAAAAATAATAATTGACTGGAGATTCCGTCGTTCTTTTACGTATATATATATATATATATTACGCTAGGCTTTTCGGTATATATATATATATTGTGTTCGAGTCGTCGCGGATGATTGGTGGCGGTGTAAAAAAAAAAAATCGTTTTTTGGACGAACGCAATAACGCTTTAAAATACGTTAAAAACGTACGTTTTCCGAAATCAACTTGGTTATATTTGAAAACGACGGAATAAATATATATATTTCGCCAACGAAAGAGCGATATAAAAAACGTTTTCGACGTATATAAATCTATTAGAGCGTTGTTCAATTGTTGTACGAAATAAAGCGAGTAATATATATATACGCGTACGAGATACCCACGATAATGTATCTCGTAATACGTACTCATTTTCTCGGTTTTCTTTTTAAATCTTCCACATATATAACGTTCTTCCGCGCTATTTTCGAGATACGGATAATTTACGGGCCACGACGCAACACGACGCCGGGTGTCCCGCTGAAGGAAATTCGATACCGATATATTTTCCGTTCGCTGATATTCCGAAGTCGCGTCGGTTTTTCTTTCGGGGGGAAAAAAGCAATATCGTTCCGTCCCCGTGGCGCTATTAACGAGCGCGTGTTTCGGGAATTTGATTTTACAAGTACGAGCGGAACGAACGTCGGAATATAAACACAGCGAAAACCGTTTTGTTCGTATCAGTTCGCGTTTCGACCGGAACGCGCTCGTCTTGTGTAAACATTTCGGCGCGTGCGGCGCTCGCGTCGTTAATTTGTCGACAAATTATTAACGCGTTACGTTACCGCCGAATTCGAACGTTTTACGAACAAATTGTACGGATACAATGGACACTGACGAACGTTTTCGTAAACACCGATAACCGGTAGGGTTATCACGCATTTTTCCGTTTAAAACTCGGATCGGCCAACGGTTATTTTATATCCGCTAAAACATAAAATTAAACCGAAAAAAAACGAAAGTTTTGTCTCGAAACAAATCAAAAAAACTATTTCGACGTAGTGGCGACCGCGCAGCGCTCGTTGCCTATCGGCTCAAAACTACAGGTAGCGTACTACGGGCCAACCCGACTATCGTCACATTTTAGAAACGCGTAGATTCGTTAATAATTCGAATACGGGGAAAGCAACGAAGTTACCCTATCGTTTGATTGAACAACGTACTAGGTCGATCGGAAACGGGAACGACGTCTAAACAACAAATTATAAAATTCTTCAAATCGTCTAGAAAACTTTAATTATCCACGCGGGCGTAGTTGTTTCAATTTGAATATGTATTACGCGTTTACGGGGACACGTCGCTTACACTGCCGTAAAATTAAACGTTTCGTATATGTAAAATAGAACCCGATCGACGTAAGCTTCTAACGTTTTAAGCGCACTATTCGGTAAATTAATTTATTCTCCCCCTCCCCCTCCGGTAAATGAGTTCTATTCGTAATCGGTTTTTTGCTCAGTACTATACGACGACGTCGTTTTAAACGGCACGACGCGCACCGTCTAAAACACTCGTTCGCACGCAAAACGGAGACCGCACGCGAGTATTGTCGGTTAAACGATTTTCCAATACACCGGTCGTTTCGTACGGCCAGTGTTCCGTGCAAGTTTTAAACGCGGCGGAAAGTAATTTTTTCCTCCTCCCAGACGTTTTTCGGACGGTTTTCGTTCGAAGTTTCCAGTTCGTTGTAATTCGTTAATTTATAGCGATCGTTCGAATTCGTCCGATATAATGACGGAACGCTATAAAGTTAAACAACGTAACGACGAAAGTTTACAGCGAGCGGCGCTTAATAATATATATATATATATTTATATACTCCGCGATTTCGGATGTTGTTCGCGATTATTATTAAGTTCGTTTCTACGAAAAGTCGTAAAATTAGACCGACGTTTAAAACGCGCCCGAACAATATACGTATTTATGTATTTATTTTAATATAATCTTCGCGTCCGCGTTATATGAACTTCTTTATTCGCCGGAGAGACGGTTCGAACGATATAATATTAGTAGTAGCCGCGGACGATTACGAACCGTTTTTATTTCGACGGATATAAAAACGAATTTTGGGGAAGAAAACTCGTTCCCTCGCGTTTTACGACGAAAAAAGGACGCGTACGCGTAATAACTATCACGTTCGTTAACGTTTTTCCGACGGCAAAACCAAAGCTCTCGCGGTCCGTTCGAATCGATCGACAAATCGAGCTACGGGACGTTTAGACGTTTTGAGCGGAAGGTAATTACACAGGGCAGGTTTGCCCGCCAGTTACCGAGGAAAAAATTATTAAATTTTTTTTCGTGCCGTTTTGGGGACGATGTTTATCCGATCGTCGGCCGACACTCTGGAAACGATACGACGACGGGACGCTCTCCCAACGTACAGCGCGAATTTACGGCGGCGGCTATACCTCTTTCGCGCGGTATATTTAAAATTGATTTCGAAACGGTATCGGCCCGAGGCGGTGGCCGGCACGAGTGGTACGGATATTAGAATACGCGGGTTTTTAAAGCGGTATTATTATTATTGCTATCGTTAAGTCGTCGGGTCCGAAAAACGATTCGGAACGACCGTGACGTAGGCTGTTATAATTTTAAACGAGCACGACTCGGTAATTAGGGATAATTGGGGTACGATTTGATTACAATACGCGGGACGCGAGTGACGCGCGCGAAATTAACGAATGTCGTTCCGATTTTCAACGTTTCTTTTCGTCCACCGATTTATACGAATTCCGATAGGAACGTATATACCAATATATCTTCGATTTCGTATTCAATTTTTCGCTCTTAAACGTTCGCTTTCGTTAAGAATCGTAAAACGGCGTCGAACGTTTTCCCGTATTATTTAATTGAAATTCGTATAGCGTAAAATCATACAATTCCGATTGTCGATTTTCGACGGTTACTCGTCGAGCCTTTGCCCGTGAAACCGCCGAACGTTTCGCGAACTATACGCATAGATGATACGAACGCCGAACCAAAAACGTATCGAATTGTCGGCTATTAGAAAACGACCGAGGAATTCGGTTCGGTAAACGCGTCGGCGATGTTACCGCGCGGGGGGGTCGGCAATTTTTATAATATGAAAACTGCCGGGTCGAAAATATGGGTCCGAATAACGAACCAATTACCGTAAACGGTTTTCCACCAAAACGGTACTAGGCGTAGAGTTGGAAGCACTCCGGTACGGAAAACCGTCGTGGAACGAACGCGCGGAAAAATCGTCGTGAAAGTTTCTAGGGTGGTGTTCTCGTCAGAATCTAAAATTAAAAGAACGAACGCCGCTCGTCGACTAGTTCGTCGATTCAATTAAATAAACGGCGCGACGATTCGTTCGTTCCGCGGTGATTGCGTTTTCCTAAGACAATCGGGGCCGCGTACAAATATATATATATACGACACGTCGAACGTAATTTACCGCCGGCTATTCGCAATAATTTCTTTCCTCTCGTCAACGATAGATAACGCCGTAACCGCTTTTCCTAAAAGCTTTTCGAAAATTTTAAACACGACGCCGGCGGATCGCCGCGTATCCCATGGTCTTCTTCGGGTCGGGCGAATTTCTAGCGACGCAATCCAATTTCAATTTTCATTTTCTCGTAAACGAGTTTAGTTAGTACTGTTTGTACGCGCTCCTTCGTCGTTCAATTTTGAATCGGTCCCCTGTTCCCCCCCCCTCAACACACACACCGTACACCCGTATCGTTAAACGCGGCCGACGGTCTCGTTTAAAAGGAGAAAATACGGTCCGGCCTGGGGGAGTAGGGAAGGGCCTCGACCGTTTACTAGGGCGAGCAATTATATAAATACATAAGAAGAAACCGTATACGTTTTCGGCGTGAAACAACGCTCCGGCAGTTTCGAACGAAAAACTACGCGACTACGGAACACACGTTTTCAGTTCGCGTAACGGAAAACGACGTCCGCGTCGTTAATACACGACGGCGAAGGAATACGATATTTCTATCTAGATAAACAACTCGGCTAATTTACTTTTGTTTATACGGATACACTCGAACGATTATTTCCTCCTCTATCGGGTGTACCGGTTCCTTTGTTGTTGTTTTTTTCGTACGTATAATTCGAAACGGTTTAAAACGAATTCGACGGTCGAATAACAGTAATTCTCGGTACTCTTAAACGCCGCGTCCACCCACCGACCAAATTGTGAACCACTTTTGTGTTTCATCACGAGTTGGGGGCGCGGAGCGTAGACAACATAATTCGTGTCGACGAATCGGCCGAGCACGCGAATCGATTATATTCGATAACGGAATCGGCCGATCGTATTGTCCAATCGTGGCCGCCGTAAAGTGTACGTAATCGACGCACGCGGAAGAATCGACCGTAAAATAATAAAAACCATATATATTTATCGCCGAAACGATTTCGTCGCCAAACGCGTACTATTACCGGCAACAATATTGTCGATCGAACGAACTTGGGCCGAAATTTACCGTCGTCGATTTATCGTCGTGGAACCCGAGAACGATAACCGTCGTTACTATCGATCGTCGACGGCGATCAATTTGAAAATGGTTCGTCTAAAACGAATCACGTCGACTATACATCGCCGTACGCTCGTTTCCATATACACTAGGCGTGTACAAACGAATAATTCGAATTTTATTCGGCTACGTTTATTTGAAAAGAAAACGCTATCGGAATATTCGCCGTCGCTTTCCATATGGGCCGTTTTTCAATAGGACGACGAATTTCGTCTCGGAAAAATTTTACGTCTTTGGATACGATAATGTCGGTCGAACCGGATCTCGTCCATCGCCTGAATCAGGAAGTGCGTATCGGGCAAATCACGTTCCGTCCACCGGAATACTGTGGTAATCGGATGGCCCGCCATGTCTGGTGAACATGCCGTGAGACGTCCCAGCCAACAATCGCGTCTTTTGTACCGGAAGCGATACGTACGTTCGTACAACGCCGATTATCCGAAATCGCCGAACCCTTTCAAACTCGTCGATTGGTTCTAAATTACGGGACGTTTTAAAACGCGAGCGCTCCGTTCGAGACACTCGGTTTCATTTGCCCGGTAGAACGAATTACCTCGGACGAGTTATTACGAATCGTTATTTCCAATCCGAAATAATTTCGCGATAACGAAATGTCCATCGTCGCGTACTCGGGCGCGCGATAATCGTGCACTCGTCGTAAACGTACGCCGCCGCGTGTAATAGTAATATTCACGTTACGGATCGTCGTTGTAATTCGGAAACGTCGGATTTCATTCGTGAAAAAGTTACGGCGAACGGGCGAGGAAAAATATATATATATAATAAAACGAACAACGCCGAGTGTAAAAACGAGATTCGAAAAATGTTTTATTTTTAATATCTCGCGCGAATTGTATTGCGTTAACAACAACGAGGGTGTGCGTGGGGAGGTTAACGTTTTGTACGGATGTAAAAAGGCATTTCAGTAAACGTTGGTTTTGCGCGCGCGCGCGCGAAGTTTTTTCAAATTATTATCGGATCGTTAACAAACGACAATTTTTTGTACGTTTGATTGTAATTCGAGGGGCCGTTTGGCGCGCACACTTAATGACCGACTAGTTGGTCGACCATACACGTTTTACACGTTTCGAGTGGAACGATTTTGGTTTTCGTTATCCGGAAAGTCGACGTTCCGCGATCGATACGTACGGAATAAATCGTCGTTAAGCCAACGCGCCCGGACGTCCGTCGGCTATATCGAAATATCCCGAAATTAGCGGCGTAACGTATATCCGTTACGACACGGTGGTTCTCGGCGCTAGAAATAAATCGCCCGGGGCGGGAGCGATCGAAAAGTAAAAAAAAAAAAAAAAACGATACGAACGCGTTCGACGGTCCCCCGGGCGATTAGCGCGAAATTCGAATAAATACGGGCGGCGGTCGGGTCGACAATCGGGCGCGACGGGACTGGCCGGGCGACAATAACGTTATTTTCGTCGACTGTTCGGTGACCCTTGGCGCGAACGCGCCGCCGTATCGAAATAATAAATAAACGTTCATCAATATTGGTTTTGTACCGCGGGCTTACTCCGGTTGTTTTTTAACCGTGACATATTTACCTTTAAATAAAAAAAACCGCCGTCGATAGTGTACACACACACACACGTGTACGTAACGCCTTGCCCGGGGAAATAAGACGCCCGGACTAAACGTAATATACGTATGTATTACCGAGCGTGTGTGTATATATATATTGTACGGCGGAAAGACGTGGATATTCAAATAGTGTACGCGGGAAATCGACGCGTAATATTTATTCGGCTCTGGTTGTGAGCTACGGGCGAGTCGTTTTTACGAAAAACTCGGCCGTCACTCGCGCCGTCGAATCGTCGAACGATTTGACGCCCCGTGTTCGTCGCGCGCTACCGAAACGATGTTTTCGCGTTTTACCGTTTGCCGTTAACCTAACCTAACCACGGCGACCGTCGCGCGCGTTCGTTCAATTCGTATGAACACGACCGGAAAACGGACGGTGGTCGTTCGTTTTCGCGCGGCTTATTTAGGCACGCACCGCCGACCGTGCACGAAAACTGTCTCGGTATTCCGTACGTCGTCCGGCCCGTGTAGCGCTTAAAGGTCGAGTAGTACGACGACGGTACCGAAAAAAAAAGCCTCCTCGAATTTCATAAATACGCCCGGGCCACGTTACCGGCAATTTATCGTATTTTTACGGCCATTTGTCGTATCGGAAAACGCTTTCCGATCAAATCGCCTTTTACCGGCGATATCGACTCGGTTACGGTCGGATAATACCCGAGGAGCGTTTAGGCACATCGGTAACGTATTTACGCGGTAACTAACCACGGCGAAAACTGCACCGGTGGAAATTGTTGGCGCGTAGAGCGGACATGGGCCACCATCGACACGGGCGAACGAAACGGCGAGAATTTCCGAAACAACGACGGGACGGATTCAGGCCGTCGCGGGCACGTTAACTGGAATACGTTTGTGAGCGTTCTCGTTTTCCCTGCGCAAACGTCCGTTCGACAAACGGTGCGGGCCGAATTCGTTTTTTTCGCCGACGGTTTACGGTGTTTATTTAAACGCTTCTAAACGACGTTATACGATTAAAATCCGAAAAACCATTCGCGTTTTACCGTAAAACTTTGAAAAAAAAGACGATACGTACGGTATACGTGGTAACGAGTTCGATCGTGAATAATAATCGTCCCGCGTAACTACATGGGGCTATTAAATTTTCGGATTTACGTAGTTTTCGCGCGCACACGCGGCTCGGGCGTTTCGACGTTGAATTCCACGCGTATAGGCGTGTAACGTTTCGTATCGACGGACAGTGCGGATACGGTCGCGTATTACGGGCGGTAATTATCGATTCCGCCGCGGAACAAATCCCGACGCTATATTCGCCGCCAGTCCATCTCGTTAACAGCGATCGTTACGGTTAACCATTCAACGTCGAAACCCGAAAAGATACGTCCGACTTAAATACGTATACACGTACGCACGTCTAACCTTTTAGCTTTTATTTAACCGTAGTTCAGGGGCGCGTGTAACGAGCAAAATGTTCACGATTGGGACTCTCGAAAACCTCCCCGACGAAATTGAAACGTTTTTTGAACACATTTCGTATACGGAATCGAAAACGTATTTTCGGTAGGGCGAAGCGAATAATAACGAGCGCTATTTGTCCGAAATTACGTGGACGCAAAAGTCGTTTGGCGCCGGAATATTACGCGAGACGGATCACTCCGCCCGTCGTCTCGTATATTTCGTTATCGTCTAAGGCGTTATTTCGGCCGTGTGTCCGACGCGGACGATTGGCGCAGTAGCGCGACGTGTGTCTCGGAAATCCGCCGCCTCGCGCGATCATCCACTCGAAATCGAGCGACGTCGTGACGTCAACGAGCTGTCAGTGTCTGCGGTTGGAGAACTGATATAGTGTATATATATATATTACGGTTCGTGACGAAATGAACAAAATTCGCGGTTTCTATTTTCGAAAACCGCGACTATATATATATACGTACGTATATAAGTTACGAGGGAGTTGAAAAGGAGACGTTAAGGGTGCGGTTTTTGAGCGTAGGCTTACGGCGAACGTCGCCAAGTTCAAAAGCGGTTATTAATTAGACCGCGAACGACGGTGTATTATTCGCGACGTCAACTTCTCGACGGGCTCGAGCAAAGCCACTGCTGCCGTCGCCGTCACCGCACTTGCCCGTTCCCTGCGCGCGTATTTTATACGATTTTATCGTCAATTTTTCGAAACGATACGACCGGAAACATTCCGTCTTCGCGTCTCGTTTCCAGCTGGTTTCAATTTCGACGTATTCACACGCACATATTAGGCGTACGAACGAATAATCCGAATTCCTTTAAGCGGTTACGAAATCAATTTCGAACGGATTTTCCCGTTGTTCCGCAATTACGCGTCGTTCGTATATATTAAAAATAACGTACAGTTTTCACGAATGCATAATCGTCCAAAGTGTTCGGTAGAGCCGAAAATGGCGACAGACAAAGCGCGCGTATCCGACACCGCGTTCTTTACGCAACGAGGAAAACCTGTCGCAAGAACGTGCGCGAACCGATTCGTTACTTTATCGGCGACGTTGCGGTAACGTACGACGTGTGCGCGTTCTGGTTTAAGCGGTCGTTTCAGTATTAATCGACAAACAACGTCCTGGGGGCCTTCGGTAATGCGATTACGACGATTCGGAACAACTGCTCACTGAGAATTCGGCACGAACGCAAAAAGAGCTTGCGGAACAGTCGGGAGTAACTCGGCAAACGAATTGCAAACGTCTACAGGGAAAGATCCAAAAATGAAGGACGGATTCCACACGGACTCGCTGAAAACGACAAAAATCCACGGGCGACGGCGACGCGTGTTTATTAAAAATATGTCCGAAGTCTTCCTGGTTTGGCCGAATCGTTACGAAAACAAAACGGATAGCTTACGAGACAATCCGGAGGAACGCCGTGGGTAAATCCGTCCACGTTGGTTGCGAAAATCGTTTTTGGTTCATTTACGCGTTCGGTGGGATACGAAGGGCGCTTTACACTACGAGTTGTTGGAACCGGGTGAAACAGTTACCGCGGACTGCGCCGCCAATGTCGGTTGTTCAGCTCGAGAATTATCGAAAGGAAACAGACAATGGAGAACGTAAAACGGTTACGTGACAACGCCGGGCCACATATCGCTTCCGGTACAAACGACGCGATTACGCGTGTTGGCTGGGACGTCTCGAGGCAACGCGCCGGCGTGTTCGCCAGATTACCACAGTAGTCCGGTGAACGGAACGTGGCTTGTCCGACACGCACTTCCAATCGGGCGGTGGACGAGATCCGGAAATGGCTCGGCCACTTCCAAAGACGTAGAATTGTTCGGAGATTTATCGTCCGCCTGATGAACGACCGATATAGATATATATTCATCTTTTAAAATGAACGTCGAACGTGGCCGAAAAAATTGTATTATTTACCTAACACGTGTGATACGCGTCGTGTTTTGTGTTCACTCGCCCAGTGTTGAAGCGTTCGCTTCGTAATTACGTTTAACCTATATCGGTAACCGATTTCTAACCAATACGTTAATCACCGGCGACGTTCGTTCGTCGGTGTACCCGGCACGCGTGAAAACTCGTCGGATTACCACTTCCTGGTATAGTACAAAGCGCGCGTACGATAATATCGGCGCGTTTGGTCGTTCCGGTATATCGAGTAAACCTAATCTGTCACGAGGTCGCCGCCACACGGAATTAAACAAACGGTCTATAATTATATCGTGTTCGACACTGTCCGCGGCTTATCCGTACGGTTCGACGAGAAAACGAAACCGACGTTAGGTAATACGATAACGGAACATAAAAGACCAAAACCGTATAAGAGCGCATATTTACGAGGTCCGTAATTATTTCGGGATATTTATTTTACGAAAAATTAAATTTCGACGTTTTTATTACGCGTACACGCGTACGGGGTCGGCGTACGTAGCGAACAATTTAAAACAAAAATAATCGTAACGTAAAAATCCGAGGCGGAGGGGGTTTTTTTTTGTCGCGGCCTTTCGCCGTATAAATCGTTTTCGAAAGAACGGCAGACGGGAAATGGCGCGTACCATAGTACCTGCGCGGCGACGTTCTCGTTAATTCTAGTGCAAACGACAAGGATTAAATATCGTACGCGGAGAATACGACGGCTCGATGATCCCCCTCATCCGCGGCCCACCGGTCGACCGTAAACGCGGCCGTGTTTAGTCCGTGCCACCCCTCCCCACCATGATTTTGAACCACCGGCGTCGTCGCGGGTCGAACTTTTTTTTTACGTTTTCCCCCGAAGGGCTTCTCAAACACATACGTCATAACACACCGAGCGCACGTACCGTACGTGAAAAATGTCCGATTCCCGGTGTGTAGTGGGCGAGTGGGGTTCCGTGTGTGAATGGGAATACGGTCGAGTGGTCGAGCTCGGTTTTTCGCGTTTTGTTTTCCAACGAAAGTTACCGGCCGTACGGTTTTCGCGGGCGACGCGCCGGCCGGAATGACGGCGAAAAGGTCAACTCGCGCGTTTCGGGCCGTGACGAAATGACGACGACGGGCCACCGGTGTTCGTTACGGGGCCGCCACACGTGTCGCGATACGTCCGTCATCGTCGCCGCCGCCGCCAACGCCGTGACGACGAGAACGATTTCGCCGGTCGGCCGTGTATCGCGGACTCGGGCGGCCGTCCGACCCGAAGAGACGGGTATTCGTTCCGAACGTTGGCCGTGTAACGCGACGTAAGTATAGAAAAAACGTGAGTACGTACGAGGGACGTTGAGTACAAACGAGATTGAAAACGGGACGCGTATATTTAAACGCGTCGTCGTCGTCGTCGATACATTTCCGAAGCCGGCGGACCGAGTTTCCGAAATAGGCGATCGATCGGGCGGGGGGGGAGCGTTGTACGGCGAAAAACCGGTTCCGGGGCGTGTTTATCCCGTTTTCACAATCGGGAACGATTGGAATCGACGGGCGCCCTCGTAGAAAACTCTACGGCGAGTAGAATCAACAAAGAACGCGTGTTCGACAGCCGCGGCCCGTTTAAATCCGCGTACGTATATATATATGTGCGTGTACGGGCGTTCGCGAAACCGCGATAGAGCCATTTCGAAGGAAACGACGTTTAATAATAAAAGGCCTAAACGAATTTCGGACGATTCGAAAGTTATTTCGAGAATCTTCGCGTAACAAAGCCGTCCCCGTCTATCGTCTGTCGAATTCCGTTCGGCTTTTACGGATATTGTTTGTTCGTCCGGCCGCCGGAAAAGAAATAAAGGACGCGTTTTCTTTTCCGCCGAGACTTTCGTCGCGCGAAACCTCGTCCGCCATGGGCCTGCGCCGTAAAACACGGACGCGGTTTTTTCGCCCGGAGGGGGGGAAATAATAACGAACCGCGAAACTTGCCCACTACGCGGGCCGTCGGAATCGTTCGCGAACGTCCGCGGTATTTGAATTTCGCGATATCTCCGTGGTCGCCGCCAGTCGGCTAATTCGACGGGCGAATTATTAAACGCCTTTTTTGACCGATAATTTCGTTTCGAAGTGGCCCCGCGTGGTAACCGACACCGGTTTTTGCCGAGCGCGCTTTCGTTATGCCGGATGGGGTGGTGGTAGAACGAATGGACGAAACGAGCCGACGCGTCCGTTAATATATATATATATATATATATATTATCGATACAAGAACGACGCGGATCGATTGACGGTAGTGGCTGCGAACGTCTACCGAATGTCGCAACGGTTCACCCAAGAACAAACGTCGGTAGCCGTTTACGTTTTCGCCGCGGCCATTCGACGGGTTTTCAAATTTAATTTCGCGTTCTAAACGCGAACGCGCACGGTCTAAATGTAAACGACGGGCGGGGAACGTCCTATGTCCGTTTTTCGAGTCACCGGGACGGTTGAATCGATCGCTTTGGGGGGGGGGTTCCTCGTGGTGAATAAGCTCCGTTTGTTCTTTTTTACTTTTTCGTTTTGTCTCCTCCCGTTTTATCCGTCGTTTGCCGTTCTCACAAACACCGTACGTTATCGTATGTGGGTTGGGAGGGGTGAGGTTGGTCGACTTCCGTGAGTAATACTTTCGGGATTTCTCGAAAATAAGCGGGGAGGGGGGAATTTCCGTCATTTTCCGTACACGCGCCACAAAAACAATACGCGAGTCGTCCATTTACCGGGTGCCGAGGTGTTTTCGATATTTTTCCGCATATGCGTATACGTATTACGGCGGCTTTCGGGCATACATAAGACGACGATGAAACTTCGCGCGTGTAACAGGAAAGTGTTAAAACACCTGGACGAAAATCCGGTAATTTTCCCCTACGCGCGAAACGGAACGGGCGATTGAGTGGGAAGGGGTAAGGCGCTCCCGCGTCCGTTATTTACGAACCATCGGGTTCGTACCTCGTGTACGTGTTTTCGCCTATGGTCGGCGACCCAGTAATAATATCGTAACCAGCGGCGTACTTAGACCGGAATTTCGGGGCGTAGGTGGGGGGGGCGTTAATTTTTAAATAAATCGGACGACCCTAACACGTTTATAAACTTTAATAGATTAATTGTTTTTAACGAACCCGTTACGCTATAACGTGTACCGAGGTTTATATTTTTGTTTTTCGTTATCGACTGAAAAAATACGTCTCGCGAGACGTAAATTTTTCCTAAACATTTTCGGGGCGGGGTTTTTTTTTTTTATCCACAATCATCCCCGGGCCGGACGACACACACGGCGGGACGCTTGGACAAACCGAGCCGACTATTTTTGTATTTCGACGGAGAGGGTGGGGTGGGAGAAAGAGACCGACGCGAGGGGTCGGCGTGCGGAAAAGGACCGAAACGGCCGCGCGAAAAACAAATCCGTATCGTCGAGTGCGCGAGTCGAATAACGTCGGGTCATTCGTGTACGTCCGGACACGCGCATTTGTGACAGTAATCGTGTACCGTTTACGTACACAATTGACGACGATGGAAATGAACGCGCTGTACGTCGTTCGACTAAGTAACGAATCCGATTTGATCACCCGAAACGTCTTTAAGCGGCTTTTAACTTTTTAGTCTTAGACTAAACGCTCAGCGTCGTCGCCCCGTCCTCGGGCCTTAAATTCGAACAGGCACGCGTTCACGTTGATAGTCGACGTGATCGCCGTATAGCCGAAACGAACGATTTAAAAAAAAAAAAAACCGGTATACGTTTTTTATTCTACTACCTTGTTTTTCGTATACGTTTTGGCGATTGAATATTCAATCGGACACCGCGTGCGTACGAATATTGGGGCCGGAGGGAAACGCGCCGCCGTACGGTACGCGCTCATATTATTTGAAAAAGAGACGGAGGGGATTTGGGGAAAACAACGTACAACGCCCGTTATTCGAATTCTCGCCGCTATAAACACCGAATTTCTAGCTCGATAATTCGAAAAACATTTTCAGCCTCCCCCCCAAAAAAAAAAAAATGCCCAAACAACAATCGCGCTTTTACCACGCGGTTGTCCCCGGACCGGGACGAACGTTCCGATAATAATTTATTTGACGTTCCCCGCCGAACGGTTTGAACTATAACAAGATTGATGATTGCTCGGCATTCGATACCTAAACGTTTTTGTTCTTCCTACCGCCACATTAATAACCGCGGCTCGGAAACAATATTATAATTAACGCGTACCGGCGTTTTTTTTTCCCGTGGCGCGTTTCTTTTTTCGCCTCGTTTAATCTCAAAATACCCTAATCGAAATATAAAAATAGCCCCCGTCGAAAACACGGACGTGGCGTAATTTGGAGCCGATTACTTTACAACCGTCCACCGAGCGTTTACACGTTGTCGTTATCGCGTCCGGAACGATACGCGGTACGAACCAAGTGGTTTATTATAGATCGTCGAAAATGAAAGTCCGTCGTCGCTCGACCGCAAAGTGCCGGTCCCGATTTGTCTCGTTTCAAAACTGCCGATTCGTCGTGCCCCGAGGTATATATATAAATATAACGAATCGTAATTCTCCGCGTGGTAATCGAAAATCAAAAGCACGCTATCCAAATGTCGCGTAAACGTTTCGACGGTCCGGCGAATAGGACACGAACGGCTGGGCGGAGTGTCGTCCGTTTTATCGCGGCCACCGAGAACGGCGCGACGTTATTCGGCGATTAATAGTTTTGGGACAACTTTAGACGGTCAGACGTTTCGGTAAAAACGAAAACATCGATGGTAAACACGCGTCAGCGTAGCGAGGGCCCTACGACGATTTATCGGCTACGCGGTTTTGGGATCCTGTTGAGTACGGTACGCGTAAATAATATTCGTCGGACGCGCGGAACGTGGCACGGGCGCGTATTTGTGTTTTTTTTCGACTTACGAATGAACACGACCGGAACCGTAAGGCGATAAATACGCGGGAAAAACGGACCGTCGTTATCGTTAATCGTACGCGAATAATATGTTTTCGGGCCCGAGGTTCGTGTCGCGTATCTTTTTCCATTAACCCCGCCGCCACCGCCGCATCGAACACGCGTAAGTCGTTACTCACCGGCCTCGCGTTTCGGTTCGTGTTCGTCGTCGGCCGGCCGGCCTCCGTTTTCTTTTTCGTCCGTTCGTAAATTCCGCCACGTACCTTCGGCCGCCGCCGTCGTACCCGCCCCTGGGACGACCGCGCCCGAATCGTCGAAACTAACGAAGCTAAATTTCGCGTTTCCCGGCGGTCGCGTACGTTGGCCGGCGGTGCGCGCGTATGACGGCGAACCGAAAACGCCGGGAGACCACGCGCGCCACGGGAAAAAGTCTCCACGGCCCTCCCCGGGAATGTTTCTCCGAGGTACGTACGCCGTGTAGTGTAGACGGCCACGATCGCGTGTTTACCGACCGATTTCCACGGTCACGTTTAAGGGGCCGGTAGAAGCCGAATAACGGTGGCCACCGGCCGATCTCGATATCCGGTCGTCGGTGTTTCCGGAACGCGCGTACGACGAAAGCGCCGCGACGACTAAACAAATCGACGCGCGTAACGAAATGCGCGCTTACTCCTGTCCGAACGATAATCGGTACGTCGATAGGCTTTCGTCGACCGGCCGTCGCGCGACAACCGACCGCCGCCGAATGGTACTTACGAGAAAACGACGGCTAGACGGACGGTGTAGCGTGCCGTCGTTGTTTCACGTCCGGTTCGACCGTACAACCACCGACGTTCCCCGTAGAGTCGCCGAAATCGTTAATTACTGGGCGGCCATTATTACGGTTACACGTTCAAACCAAATCCGAGTACACGGACGAACGACGGTCTCGAACGGACAATTCGAAACACGCGCGAATAATTCGGGCCGTTTTACCGGGCGCGTATCATTCGTAGTAACTTTGGAAAACGTCCCGGGGCGTCCATGCCGAATTATCGGCCGGCCGTTTAGACGCCGTGGAGGTGCCGTCGTTCGGACTGTCGCGGAAAAGACGGAACAACTAGGGGTACACGTTTCGTCGGGCGGCTTCGTTCGCGTTTACGACAAAAAAAAGAAAACATCCCCGACGCGGGACCGTTTTACCGGCGTTACGTATCGAGTGGCGAAACATTCGGGAAAAAGTACCGGGAATTCGACGGACGAACACCGACCGTGGCCTCTTTGGGACCGTACGAGTGGCAAAATCGTTCGCGATTAGGCCGTATCGCGTTAGAAACGTCGGACACGATATCGTCTAACGTATATCCGAAACGGATAAATATACTCTCCGTTCGGCGACGCCGTGTCCGTAATACAATTCCGTCGACGTTCCATCACGCCGCCAACAAGTCCGTAATATATTCGTAAACGTGTTTTCGTCGTTCTTCGCCCGTCCGTGTCCATTCGTCATTTCGACGGTTCATTCGTGTACCCACCTCATCCGCCCGTGACGGACACTATTCGGCTTTCGGTCGATTATCGGACCGACACAGTTTTTACGGCCAACCGTCGTCGTTACGACCACCGGTGTCGCCGGCACACGTCGTTGGTTCCGTTGAGTCCGACCGCCACCGGCCGAATTCCAAACTTTTTTCGATTTTTCGCCATCGAAAACTGACACGCGCGGACGGACGATCGCGCGGTACCATAAACGGATCGTAATCGGGTTCCGTGTCTACGAACGAAACGGTCGGCGGCCGCCGGTTGTTTTTCGATAAAAACGCGATTAATTTTCGGAAAAAACAAAAAACCGATAATATTTGTTCGGGTTTTGTTTTTCGTTAAGTGAAACGGACGTCGTTATTTTTTCTCCCGCGTACTTACTATTATTATTACGTCGTTCGCGTAAATAATATAATATAGGAAAAACGTTTAACTACCAAAGCCATCTAAATAGCCGTTTGACTACGTACCGAAAACGTTTCAACGTCATACTAACGCGATATAAAAATATCGACGCGCGGCGACAATTAAATCTTACCGGCCGTTTTTACCTCGAGAAAATTTCGACATTTATATATATAATTTACGTTACGTTATTAGCTCGTTCCGCTTATAAGGATATAAATTTTAAATTTTCGCAAACACCGAGGGCGTATATTGGGTTTTTGCGCGATTTATTTTTACTACACTCAGTCGGTGTACGTTGGTTTATTTTTATTAGCCACCTCCCCCCCCCAAGCCCGTTTACGGAGAACGAGAGAACTTTTAACGATACAAAAACAAAACAAACACACGGGACCGTCCGTCTGTGAAATTAAACAAAGGGCGGTGCCGTTCGGGCGTTTGTCGAGTAGCGTTTTTCGTTATTTTCGGATAAAATACGAGGGAAAATGTCGAAACGTCGAAAAGCGCTCTGGAATTCGACATAAATAGATCGTAAATATACACGAACGTACCGTGGGAATCGTTAACGTCGACGAATAATAGTAATAGTAAACGACGAAACCGAAAAGAAGCACAACGGCAATAATTGACGGCGGGAAATGTCCGTCGGTATAAAGCCGCGTACGTACGAGTGGGTCGAAAAATGTTTGGAAATTAGCGACGAACGACACGTCGGGTTTTCATCTTTCGGCGAAACGTAACGATATTTTTCGTAATTAATTATCGGGTAGATCGTGTCCGTGACTGAAACGTACAAACCCGTTCCGTCGTTCGCGGAATATACGCGCGTACGACGCGGCGTTTCGTATACTCCACGTATTCCGTCGGCCGAAATCACGTTCGTCTATTTTCGAACGACGTGAACGAACGCTACTATTTATAATATTACGGCGCTCGACGATACTCCCCGCGACTTCTTTTGCGTTTCCCGTGGCCAACTATCGTAAAAACGATAGCACGTTGAAATGACGCTATTCGTGACGCGACGGAAGAGTCCGAAATTCGAACGCGTACCGCCGACGGCTGGTTGGAGACTGCGAATTTCACACTTAAAACGCCGGAAATGATCTCGAGTTCATCGCGCTATAGTAGATAGTCCCGGTAACGTTTGACGTTCTATCCGAATAATTTTTCATCCGTGTGTATTATTGAACGTATGTACACACGGTTTTCCAAGTGTACCGACTTTTTCGACCGCCACCCATCCACCCACGTCGTCCCTACTACCATCCTCCCTACGTCCAGCCAATCGGTCGATATTTTATAATAAATCACCGACGGCAGGGGCGGCGTACAACAAGGACGAGCCACACGTCTTTGTTAACCGCGCTCTATCAGCCCATGTTAGTCTACGAGTATTTCACGTGTCGTCCAAAGACGTTCGAAAACACATCGTCCGTACGCGCGTATTCGGAGTTGGAATTTCTACGACAATTCGGACCGTTTTCGACGTTTATATGGCGAAAAGTGAAAAAGTAAAAACGAAACCTAGATCGCCCTCGAAACCTCCTGCGTACTAAATTTCATGGAGCCGTTTCGAAGATTCAGATTATAAGAATCGGTCGTTTATATAATAGGACACTATAACGTTAATATAAACGGCGTCCTGTCCGGGTACTTGCCGGAGAACGTTTCGCGTTCACGTCGTCCGACGGAGCCGATTTCGTTTACCGAACCGTATCCGGCGGAACGAACGTACGCCGGTAATTTTCGCTTAACAACGCGGCGACCGTAGTTTCGTGTCCCGGCCGGTACACCGAACGACGAGTTTTACGTCGTCGAACGCGCCGGCCAGAGGCGCGGTTTCGGAACACGGGCGACATCTAAAGTAAATCGACTTGTTACGGGGGAAACGAACCACCGCCGCCGCGAGGGTATACATTATCCCGACGATTTAACCGTACGGTAAACTTTTTCCGTCCGCGTTCTTCTTCTCCCGTCGTATTTGTACACGGGATCGTGCCCGCCGACGGCCTTTAATCAATCGTCGTTCGTTCCACAACCGTGACGTTTCGACGGCCGGCGATTCTCCGTTATTTCCATTTTTTTACTTCCCGTCCGTCCGGCTCGTCGTTCGGTCCGGTCACGCGTAACGTTTCGACGACGACACCGCGTATTCGTCTGCTTCCCCGACCCGCGTTGGATCGATCGCGTGGTCCATCTCTCGGAACGTCCGGCGAGCGGTCACACTAATGACGCGTGACGTTTAAACGGAAGACCGTTCGAAATTGTCGACAAATTTTCGTTTCCCGTCTCGAAACCGCGCGAAAATTTGTGTATTTTCTCGTCGCCGTCCGCGTCCATTACGACCAAACGGTTTTTCGGGCCGTTTTTGTCGCTTGTCGCGGCAACTACTCCGGCCCGACCATTCCGCCGAAACGTGTCCAACAGGATAATGTTCCGCGCTTCGGCAGCCCTCCCCTAGCCACTTTACCGGCGAAACGGAATGTTCCACGCGGGATTGTAACGAAGTGTGGTAAGGGTGAACGCTACTTTGTTCGAAACACCACACCACTACTCGACGTAATCGCGTCGTACACGGGAAACGTAACGTGTCCGTAACACGCGCGTGCGCCGTAAAAACGGTGGCTAAACGTCCCGGTGGGCGGCAAGAATCGTCGGCGAATAGGAGGGGGCTTTTTCGACGTCCGCGGGAGAGACATAAAACTCACCGTGGGACATAAACGTATTGCCGAACGAGTTCGCCGGGTCGATTTAATTTCGTTATTGAAAACGACCGGCCGATTTTATGTGTATGGAATTGTACGTAATATTTCCCTATCGTATTTTCACGGCCGTAATCGTACATACAAGTGTGGCCATAGTAGTTGCCGACGTATTCGGATAAACATTTCTATTATTCGTCCGCGTGGCGTATTTATATTGGGTAATTTATCAAGCGACCGATACAGAAACGTGTTCGAAACGAAAACGCCGCGCTGCCAACAACCGCCGCCGGTTGTTTTCGCGAACTTGTTTCGGTCGATTCCACGAGCGCGGTCCTCCTGTATATTCGACGTATACATTTGCCGCGTTCGTTCCGCCGTCGTTATTTCGTCCGCTCACGAATATTTCCCCCACACTGTCCCGACTACTATTCGTCGTCGGCGGTTGTCCCGAAGTGTGGTTAAAAAACGCGCCGGGTTCTCCGACCCGGTCGGATATCGAACAAAAAAAAAAATTGGCTCTTCGGAGGTATCCAAACGGCGTCGAGAACAACCGCGTTCGGTTTTGCGCGTCTATCGCGATACGGTTCTATCTCCCCGGAGCTATTTTTAAAGGCGCGTCGGCGGGCACTCGTGGAGGACGATACTCGTACGCGCGTATATCACGCCGGAATTCACACCTGCCGGCGCGCGCGTGTGTAACGTTCGCGAGACTAATCGCGGCGGCGGCGGCGGACACGGTTTGGGTCAATTCCGACGACGGCCGAGTGTCCGTTTCACCATTAACATTTAGCCCGCGGTTTTTGCTCCTAACCGTCCCGGCCCGCGGCCCTCTCGTCCGTTCGTTTTCTCGTCACTTCACAACGCCGAAACTTTTGCACCTCGCCCTTCTCTCTCACCCCGCCACCGCCGACCCGCCATCGCTCTACTACTACTACTCTTTCTCTTCGCCGGCTGTTCATCTTAGTCTAACCCCGCCGCCCGTCCCGGCGAAGCTCGTGTGGCCCTCGATCAATAAACCCTCCGTGCTACGCACACAATACATACGCGCGTGTATACTAATACACGAGTACGCCGCGGTTTACGATAGCGCTACACTGTACAATATAATACGCACACACGCGTTCCGACCACAACGCGCCCGAGACGCTTTGATTTACGTTTTTGCCGCGGTATTATCTCACGCGGTGACGCGAAAACGCGCGCGAAACGATAACGTCTTGGCCGGCGTACGTATTTCATTAGCGCCCGGGGCCCGGATCTTGGACAATTTACCGTATTCGGAGGGCGCCGATTCGATAATACCGGTTGGAAGATATACTTTTTTTCCACCATCCCTTGTATTATCGTCGACCCGGCACCGAAACCGGTTTCGATTTTCCCTTCGCGTCCGAACGTCCACGACGCCCGTTAGATGTTTGTCGCGCCCCGAGCCGTCGTCGCGTAGTCGGCCGGACTTTTGCGCGCGGCACTCGTCCAACGCCTTTCGGGATTCTCGCGGTTATTACGGCGACGCCGGCCGACGTTACGGCCGAAACAACCGTCGCCGTCCGTATTCGGCTACGAAAATGTTTCTTCGGACGCCGGAGCGATTACCCGAATTTCGGGTTCTGGACCTATTTGGCCGATACGCGCGAACGGGCGTCGGCCGTCGTTTCGGGGGGGGGGAAATGAACGTCAATCGGACAGGCACGCGACGCGTCGCGTTCTAAAATCCGGGGCGACGTTCCGGAAATTGAACGCGCGTTCGCTCGAAAACGATTACAGTCCTCTGTGTTTCTATATGTACGTACGTCTATACGGGCGTCGAAATATTTTCCCCTCGAATCGTGCGAAGCGGTCACGGCGAAAGAGGGACGGTATATTTTACGCGTTTTACCGTTCTTTCCGTACGAGGTAAAGCTGAATGGCGTCGTAAAAACTACCGCCCGTCCGCGCTACCGAGAGAACCCCGACGGGGACAGTA